>CM075819.1:11490734-11786087 GCA_037975025.1 Excoecaria agallocha | reverse complement strand
TTGTCCTATGATTTTATCACTCTTAAACTTGTAGAAATATAAGTTCCTTGTATTGATTTTTATCTCCTTCTCACATGAAATTAGAAATTTCTTCTTTGAATCTGGATTATGGTCTAACATGATGGGCTATGGATTTTCATGTTATTGTCATTTCTAATTGAAAACGAACCAACCATGTAGCTGTCTGCATGTTTTGGCTGTAGCAGTAACTATATTAAATATATTGAACACCTATAATTGAATAATAAGAAACATAACTTACATTGTAAATTATATGACTGCCATCATTATATAAAATCTCAAAACAACGTTCATTATTAGATACTTGTGAATCGCCTCTTCATTGACTTAATATATTTCTCAAAATGGCATTGGGCCTCTTACATATGTTTGAAATTTAAGCATCATTGCCATCTGTAGCTGCTTCTATATTTGGTCCAATAGATGATCCTATTGTTGGTCTAGTTTTTGTAAGTTCATTTGCTGCTTCAGTTGCTATTCTACTTTCTAGATCAACTATTGCTTCAATTGCTGGTTTATTTTCTAGTTTAGTTGTTGCTTTAATTGGTGGTTTACTTTCTGCTTCAATTGCTCTTTAATGAATTTGTGAATTATCTTATAGCTCTAGTTTCTCAAGCACCTAAGACAAAACAATAAATATTCAACTAGGGCATACTATCCTTCACAAAATAAATATTCAACTAGAGCATGCTATTAATGACATTTTACAACTCCTTTTATTCTCCCATAATTTCCACATATCCCACAACTTTGTTGTTTTCCTTTCTTACAATGTTTTTTCAATCTCTAGACCTTTTTCTTATATTTGTTATAGTAGGTGTTATCGTTATGTCATCATTTGTTGGCTTATACTTTTGTAGCTCCTTCTTGTCTTTTTCCCATAATTTCTTAAGCTTTCTAGGCATTTTAAGAATATGAGGTGGCTTAATTGTCTAAAGTTGTTAATATTCCAGAACCTCCTACCTTTGACTGGTTGCATTTTATTTAAGTCAATTGCAACACAAGTGTTCTTGTGATAGGAAGCAAAGATGGGTTTAATTGGATCTCCTCCCTTATGGTAATAGGTAGCAATGGCATGAGGGCATGGAATACAAATTGAATCCCAAGCGAAAAAATATTTTACACCATATATATTGAGTATTAGACACAACATCACTTGTTGATTTCACCCATAGCCTTCAAGTTATCATTTAATTCCTCCTCAAATATGCTCCAAACACATATCCAGAAGCATTTTGTCAATTCTTCACCTCTCAACTTTTTGCTCTAATATGTATAAATGTACCTTGCACACTATATTGGCTAAGCATAAAATATTGTTAGTATAAGACCCTAACAATTAAAACTTAACAATTTCAATAAGCAAACCATGTAATTTTAGTAAGCAAACCATATAATTGCAGCATATAAAGATAACAATTTCAATATCTAATAAGGTGCAATTTCAGTACACTATCCATGCAATTTCAATAAGCAAACCATACAATTTTAGCGTGTAAAGATAACATTTTCGATATCCAATAACATACAATTTCAATATGCAATCCATGCAATTTACTAAGCAAAATCATCCTTTTTCAACATGAAAATTCAAACATTTGAATACCTAATAAGGTGCAATTTCACTGTAGAATCAATGCAATTTCAGTTAGCAAACCGTATGATTTTAGTATGAAAACTTAGAAGAATAAAAATGAAAACTAAATAATTACCTTTTGCATATCACTCATTATGGTGAAACTAAGTGTTTTTTGAAGTTCAAGCTCATTCTTTAGTAGCTATAGAAACCAAATTCAATTATGGTTATTCTTTTTATTAACAACCAAAAAAGCAATTGGGTCCATCTGATTCATTGCATTCATGCCTATTGTAGTTAGAAGCATCCTTTTGTCTTTAGTTTTGAGAAAGAACCCATCAATGCCTATTATTGGCCTACATCCAACCTTTCATACTTTTCTGAATGCCTCAAAACAGATGAACGTTCTTTTAAAAACTCTTTTGCCTTTTGATAATGAATCATTTGATAACTCGATACTAATATTATTGATCGGATTTGTCAATCTTAACTCATTTCCATAAGCTTCAATAATGGAAAAATTATCCTTATAATTACCTTGCATGTCATTGAGTATGATTCTCCTAGCGCTCTTGTACTTGTCATGTGACACATGCATATAAAATTCCTTCTCAATTTCTGTTTGCATCTTTCTCACCATTATTTATGGATTTTCTCTCTTTATTGTTCAACAATCCACCTTATAGTAACTTTAGAATTTTTAAATATCTTATAACACCTATATTGCATGCAAAAAGTTTTTATCTTCAAATCATGTTTCCTTTTTTCCCTTGATCATAAAAAATAAAGGGCATTTTCTCATTGATGTATTTTACCCTCACTCTCCGAGGTTCACTTTTTAAGATCTTAAAATCCTTACCACTAGTCACAACATTTCTAGCAAGAGTATTTCCCATAGCTTATGCATCCTTAAAAGTCATTCTTTTTGTAAAATAAGGTTTTTTCTCCTTAGAATTATATCTCACCCTCTTTTTGGTGGTTTGCATTTTTTAAATCTCTCTCATTAACTATATCACCTAAATATAGTTCTAATTCACTTTCATATCTTGATAAGTCACTATCGCCTTTTTCAAGCTCACTTTCAATAGTACTTTCACTTTTAAGTTCATTTTCAAGACCACTCTCATTTGTTTATCACTGGTACTGTTATCTCTCTTACCCCGATTTACATTTAAACTTTCCTCCTTATCACTTGCTGGCCTAACCTTTGCACCTTTGAAATTATCTATTGCTTGGCTAGCTAAACCCCCAACCTTATTCTTATCAAGTGCTGGCCCAAACTGAGTCTTATTAATGGACTTGATCCATCTATATTTCCTGGCCTATCCATATTAAACAAATCTCTCTTTATCCCTTTTTTTGTCAAGCACACTTTGTCGGAATTCATTACGTCATAATATGTTTGAAGAAAAAAAGCAACATCCTTATTAAAAACGCCCAAACAACCTAATAACCTATGGACACTAGCATCTCTATCAAAAAGAAATAAGCCTTTAGCTAATTCCTTTCTTGGTTCAACATAAACCAAACATATAAGATCCCTAACAACAAAACGATCAACAAATTCAACCCAAATATTAGTATAAGTAATAAGATCCCGATCAAAACCATAAAAAGTCTCTTCTTTCCACCCTTATATTGCACTTTTTTTTACCAAAATTTCATCAACCATTCCAATTAAACCATAAGTTAATAGTGTCTTTGTATCATAGTGTAAGGCTCCAAAACGTACCCTAAAAGTATATGAGTGAATAACATAATTAGAGTAGAAGTGAAATATGAACTAGGATACAAAGGATATTAATGCAAAAAGCAGGGATAATTTAGTAATTTAACATTTTAGCATGCATATTGTAATACCCGTATTACTCAGATCTAACGGAACAATGTAAACTGGTCGAAATTTTTTTTTGTTCCTATATTCAATTCTTTACTTATTTCCATTTAATTAACTTTTGTTTCCAATTCAATTCCACTATCTATGTGCTGAGTATGAAATATGCCTAGTGGTGACAACCAATCCTAATATTTTCTTTAGTCATAATATTATTACTATGCTTAACAATAGTCAAATAATCTATTAACTTATAATTAAATTTCTGCTTAAACTAATTTCTTTCAATTTCATTTCAAAAACATTTTTGTTCTTTTTATGATAATTCTTACTATTTAATACCTAGACTTAAGTAAATTTTTCATTTGGTCCCTACTTTTACACTTATTCACAAAATTACCATTTTTCATATATATTTACAAAAATGCCATTATTTTCACTTAATTTCATTTTTATCTCATATCATTACTTAAAAATTTCATATTACACTTTGTTTTAACATTTTCACGTAAAATTACGCTTTTATCCTTTTTGTCTTATAAAGTTCATTTTTACACTGTTGGATTATCAAATTATAATTTTACCCTTATTAATCTTTTCTAAACCAAATTTACCCATTAAACCCCAACTTTAATAAAATTACCGTTTTGCCCCTAAACTTTTTAATTCCTTTCAATTAGGTCATTTTTCACTTTAAACTTTATTTTTTTTCTTCATTTTCACTCTTTTTGATTTATTTTCAATATAATGCCCCTAGCATAGTCCCGACAGAAATTTTCAGACCGGATACATAAGACATGGACCCCATAAGGCCACAAATAGATTGAGAAATGACCCCGAATGACCATTTTTTACAGAACAGATAACAGAACAGACAAATACTATGGAGATCAATGATCCTACCATAGCAAAGCAAGTCACCATGACTTACACTACGATATAGATATTCCTATAGTCAGCCAATTATATTATGAGTTAGATTTTACTGCGAGACTATTTCTAATGGCACAATTTCATTTAATTTCAGTTCATTATCCCATTTTTTTCATATTTTCATTACTTTTTCACTTTACTCATTTATCATTCAAACTTTTTGCACAATTTATGCATTATTACATCATAATCCACCATAATGAAACATTTTCTCATCAAATTATGTATTATTTCACAATAATTCAATTTTTTTCATTATATACCTGGGCAAAACTTACCTAAAAAATATTCATTTAATTTTTATAAATTTCATAAAAATCTCTAGGCATGAATTTCCATCCATCTCTATTGTCCATTTATGGCTTATTTCATCAAATGACATAAAATAAACATTATTCCCTTTTAATGAGCAATTCGGCCCCTATAGGAAAACCTCTCTATCCATGTTTAAAAATTCAATTGAGTATTTTTCTAAGCTTATTCTAGGTTTAATTGCACTATTCTAACACTAATTTCAATTAAACATACAAAGTATTCACTTTGCATAAGTTACATACACTAAGAACTCACTAAATTAAAGAAAATACCAAGATTTAGAAGCCACTAACCTTTCTCCTTTGGTTTAGCTTGCCTAGACTTTCTTTTCCTTGGGATCTTGATTTCCTCCTTGAGAACCTTTGATGGCCAAAAATTTCACCATTAGAAACTCTAGGTTTTTTATCTTATTTGCTCAAATTGATACCAAAAATGAATTCTAGGCATCAAAAACTAGCTAGAAACACTTAAGGATCAATTTATGATCAAGAATTTCATCTTACCTCTTTTGATACCTAAGCTTAAATCTTTGAATTTCTTAGCTTTCTTGGCTCAAATTAAGTGATTGAGGCTTAAATACAAGTCACAAGGGATAGAATTAGAGTTGAAATGTTGGAATTTAGGGAGTTTTAAGAGATTAGGAGAAGAAATTAAAGAAAAAGAAAGGTAAGGGTGTCGGCCAAGAAGAGGAAGAGGAGGTGGCTGAAAGTTGCTGAAAATTTACAAATTTTCTAGCCTTAAATACCTCTCCTAAAGGGCCAAAAATTAGACCAAGCCAATGGGCCTAACCCATAAACCCAAAGCCCATTAATTGTCCTTTTACTTTATTTAATTAATTTTCCCCTTTCCCAACTCCAATTTATTCAAATTTTGATTTCATCACTCTTATCACATTAAAAATAAATAGTGTACAAAATTTCAACCCAATCGAAGTTCGTTACCGATCCGATTCAATCAAATTGGTCCGATTCGACAACTACCGACATCACCGAAAAATTTATTTTCTTATATCAAAATATTATACATGAAATTTTATTAAGATCTACAAAATCTGAAAATTTTTAGAGTTCATTTGCTATTTTTAAAAATTCGATCAAAGTTGGTCAAACCTTTCTACTAAGAAAATTGACTCATTAGCTTTTTCGTGTTTTTGACTTTTGGAAATCTATTTGATCTCGGTTTCACTTTCAATTTCAACCCCAGACTTACCATGACCAATACTTTCCGATGATCAAATAAAATATTTTTCACTTTCGGGTACGATTTATAGCCCAAAAATATTATTCACTGTCGGAATTTATTGTTCATGGCCAACCTGGTATTGAGGCCATTATAATTCTCTCCTACAAAAAAATTTCATCCTCGAAATTTACCTGTCGGTACCACCTATCATAAGTCGGCACCACCTGTCACGAGTTGGCACACTTGGCCTTTGTAACAAGTAGGTATTAATGGTCACAGGTTCGACACAGACCCAACTTAAACTAAACATTCTTAAAATGTTCATAAAACCTTATTAACATATATATAGTGTCAATATATGATAAAATGTTCTTAAAATTAATGGTTTAACACAAAAGTATGTATTATCATGATGGCATGCTAAGTGACTAATAAATGTATATATGAATTTTAAATGCATTATTGTTAATTATAGCCTTGAAGTATACATGAGTCATTTATATGCTAAATATTTTAGTATAGTTGCATGTTTTTAAGTGAATGATGTTGAGTGTTCATGAATGTGTTGAATATAAATTACTAAGTGATTAAAGTTTAATAAAAACTTAAATTTTGCATAGTCATGGATAGATAGGCATGCTTATAAGGGCTAGTAATTGTAGCTGCCTAGTGTTTGCATCGAAAGGTGTCTAGTGTTTGATACCTTTTGGTATCTAGTGATTTGAGACTTATGTCTCCTAATGATTGTTTGCATCTGATACTGCTTATCAATATCTAATAATTGTTTCTGTTATCCACTATTAATGAAAATTCAGGTAATAAAAGAGTTATAAATGATTGTGTTCTATTGTATTGCTAGTGTATATTAGTGTGATTGATAATGAAATTGATACGTTAATTATTTCATGCAATTACTATTGATAATAGAGTTATGTGCTAATTAAAATGATTAGCAAGTATACTTAATTATTGAATGTTATTATGTTACATCGATACATGCATATCATATTATGATATTTGTGACTTTGTAAAGAAGTCGATTGTATTGCTTACCTCTCCACTCAGCCATTTCTACTCAAATGTAGCAAAGTTGAGTTTTTGTCACATCTATAGGCCACAAGGAGTAAAGTTTAAAGTCTCAAGTTTTGGGTATATCATTTTGAACTTGTATAGTGTAAAGGACATTATTTAATAGTGTACAAACAATGTAATGTAAATAATTTTTGGTGTTGTATATATATATATATATATATATATATATATATATATATGAAAGCAATGCATATGAGTTAAAGGAAAATAATTATTATAACATATTTGCATGATTAAGAATATTATAAAGAATTGTAATTAAAAATTTAATTCTATTTAACCTAATTTGACAAGATCATTAATGGATAAACGTGATTAGATTCTATAGCGCTCTTATATTCCTTCTAAGGAATATGAGGGTGTTACACAGCTTACACGAAGTTCAAAAGAAAAATAAAAAAAAAGAATGATTAAAAAAAATTGAATAAAGAAATGCAATACACAATCCTTTTTCCTATTACATAGAGATTTCACATCAGTTTATCCACATATATCAACAATATGTGAAGGAAATAAACTCACATGCAATGGCAAAATAGGGACCACAAAGTAAAATATGTGTATTTTAAAATCAATATGCATTTTAAAAAGCCATATACCCTCCATCACCTCATTCGTCTTCACTTTTAATTTTCACAAAAACAAAATCAAAGTTCAACAATTTCTCTTCTTTAATCGAGTTTTTCTACAATCTTTATAATTAATTTATTTCTTTACTTTTTTAATAGAATAGGAATTGCAAACTAAGTTTTTCGATCAGTTTAGTTGGGAATGAGTGAAAAAGAGTTGACTTCTAGTTTTGATCAAGAAGTAAAATGGAAAGTAATAGATGAAAAAATAAAAATTATAACAGTTTATTACATGTTACATGTCTTGCACATGTGAGCAAGGTGTCATCTAATGTGTCATGTGTTGGCACATGACATGTTCATCTCATTTCTATTTAATCGCCAAATGATGGAAAAAGTAAACTTAACGGTTCTATTAGTTTAAAGGTAAAATTGCCCAAATTTAAAATATCTAGCCAACATTGCACCAAAATAAGAGACTTTTTTTTTTATAAATAATGGTTTTTGAATTTTATTTAGAGAAATGAAATGTTTTGTAAATTATATGGGAAAATGAAGTCTTTTTAGATTCTACAGAAGAATGTTGTGAAATCTAACAATGGGACCCATAATGGGAAAATTATTGGACATCATAATTCTACAAAGATAGGTTGCGAAATTGGAACGGTGGAGTTCAGTTTATAAAACTCATTAAATGTAATAAAATACAGTGGAGTTCAATTTATATATACTACCTTCGAAAAGAAAAGTTGTCCCTTGGAGAATTAAAAATCCAAAGGTTCTTACTTTTGTAAAAAAAAGTATTATTTTACACGTTAATTATCACTTTTGTTATCAACTACTGGTAAGAAATATAAAGATAATAATAATAAATAAAAATTTAAGGGCTCAATATCAAATAAAAGTATTTATAATAAATTCAAAAGATAAAAAAAATTCCTAAACTAAAATCATTTTTTATAACGATTTTGACCTATTTGGTGGGTAATAAACATAATTATTTATAGAACTTACAAAAATTCCTTAATTACCATTGTAAACATAATTTTCATTTAGTTTTACAAAAGCCTCTTTAAAATTTCCTAAACAAAAAATGATTTTTTTTTTTATTTTTTGGGCCTAATATGTAATTTGGCCCGGAACTTGTAAACTTTTGCCATCCCACCCCTGTATTCACATGTTTACCATTTTGACACCCTATATTGATGATTTTCAGAATTATAAATACCTTGTACTGAGTTGGCATACATAATGGAGCCTAGTTTGCTGATGTGGCTTTAGTGGGTATATGTCACGCTTTATCCCACGCGTGAGATGAGATTTGACTATTGCTCAACGATAAAATCAAAGGGAAAATAAAAAAGGTTTTGGTTCCTCTCTCTTCAACCATTTCTTTCACATTTCTTTGAATTCTTTCTTCTTTAAGGTAAAATCTCTTATTTGGCTTATTTGCTTCCTCCTACTCTTGTTTGAAATCTCAATTAAACTATCGTATGAAGAAAGTTAGGAGATTGTAATAGAGAATATACCAGAATGCCATTGCCACTAATCGACTAAGTTGTGCACTTCACGGACAAGGCTCAATCCAGGGAAGAGGTTCTTTTGCTGCCAAAGATTTGGGGTTCTTATTTATTATTTTTGCTTTTTTTTTAAAGTGCATTGATTTGTCATGGTGGTTTTGATTTATGATAGTAATTTCCTATTCCTTTTTTATTGGGTATGTTGGGTTTTCTGTGTTCGTAGGAACCCAACGCCTGTAAGTTCTTCTTATGGTTTGATGAAACAATTTTAGGGCATTACAAATATATAATTTCAGGGCTTCTTTGAAGGGTGTGAGAAATGGAGCAGGAAGTTGATTATATGAGGAAAAGAAAAAAAGGAAAGGGAAATGGCTTTTTTTTGTTATGTATTGGTAGTGCTACTGACATTTGTATTTGGACTAATGATTTAGTTGTAATTGTGTACGACAATTTAGGACATTTTGGCAATTCTACAATTCTGTAAATTACTTTCGATTTGTGTCAGCTATAGAACTTGGAGATTGTAGCAATTATCCAAATTAATTTATATTGCCTTATTATGTTGCTGATGATTTTAACAGTATTAAAATTCCAAATACATATGTGGAATTCTAAATCAACAAAAGCAAATAGAAAACTATTCATGACATTAATGCAAGTCCAACACTTGAATTCCATAAGTATAAGTCCAGCAGTACAATTCAATTACTACACTGCTTTAGTAAATACAATTATCAACAAAATGATAAATCATAGATTATCAACTAAATTCAAAGCTGCAATATATTCTTATAAATTTTAATTTTGTTGATAAGTATTTTGTGAGCAAAATGGCTAGCTAGAAGTTGCAAGGACATGTGTTTCTTGTTGTGAAGCTTCAGCAACAATCCTTCTTGTCATTTTGGATTGTGTACTTTGCTCCCTTAATTGCCTTTGGGTTACAGCATTCCTGCCTTTCCACTTCAATTTTGGAGGCTTGAACCCTAGGTCAACATTTGCTTGAGTAGTATCATTTAATGTAGGAGGTGTGTATACTACTCTCTCAATGTTTCCAAACTTTATCAAAATTGAAGAATGCATTATCCTGAAAATAATAAAGAAATAAACCTATAAAAATAACACTTACCCTTTCTAGAATAACACCTGAATCATCATAAACCATTCCGTGATCATAGGATGCTTTTGCTCTTTTTTTACCCATAATATTATTCCCATATCTATTAGAGTTGTTAGCCCTGCCCCTTCCACATCCTTTACCCCTATTTGTTGTTTGGTGTCCAGTTGGTTGAACACCACTAAGTAGCACATCAGCACCAAATGGCCTTAGTGATCCATCATAATCAGGCTGAATATTAAATCCCCTACGACCTCTTATCTTTTGAATTTGGTTAAGTAACATATAATCCATCAATAATTGATATTTATCTAAAAATTTATTGAATTAAATACTTACTATTGGATTAAGTTGAGTTTATGGTCTTGGCAATTCTTAGGTTTCTGTTATTGGACATTAATGGCTCTCTACTATTGGATGTGGCTGAGTTACTGATTTTGGTATTTGTTGGCTCTGTGCATGAAATTTTCCATTGCTCTATTGATCATGTGCTTATTGAGTTACTCCTTCTTTTTGTTAAAAAAATCACAATTAAAAGGCATGAAATACATTTGATTCATGAAATAAATTACAACAATCCCAACAAATGATTAAGTTTACTCACGCATTTGAGGCATCCTTTCTTATTATGACCCCCGGTACTGCAATGTGGATATGTCATTAGTGAACCTTTCCTTAAAAGTTTGCCAAACTTTTTGTTGGGATCATCTGCAACCTTTCTCCTATTTTTTTAGACCTACCTGGCATTGCAGTTACCTCAAGAGGTTCAATAGGTGGATTTTGAATGGATGGCCATAGTTTCACGTTTGTAATGGGCTGTATGTAGCTGTTGTATGCTTTGAGGTAAGTATCCTTCCTATACCAGTCATCTACAAAATTAGTAGGTTCCCACTTTCTATACAAAATTGCACAAATAGCATGCTTATAAGGAATACCTTGAGCTGCCATGACTTACAAGAGCATATCATTTTTTTTAACATTAACAATGTGCCTATAAATTCCACCAATTATCTCAAATTCAGCATCACCATTCCAAATTAGTTGACATTTTTCAACATCTTGCCCTACTTTCTGAATGGCTTCCATTACGATTGATGAAACATCACATATCCACTTATCATCAAAATCTCGCATTTCAGCCATTCAACCCATTATCTTATGCCTAATCTCCTCTAGCATTGTAATGATTGATTTATGCCCAGGACCCACAATCTAACTATTAAATGTCTCACACATATTATTCTCTACGACATTACATTTGCTCAGTGGACTAAAATATGCCCTACACCATGTTTCCTTATTATAATACAACAAATCCTCAACAATACCAGTCCCTAACTTGCTTAACTCATGAATGTTGTCATAAAGACCTACCTCAAAACTTGATCTTGATCAAGCCTAGAATTTTTTTCCTTTTTTTTTCACCTCTCTATTTCTACTTCTAATTGCTCCATATGTGCCTTGCACACATTCTCTTTTCAGCATTAGATAACAATTTTGTGACTGTTTGTACTAGTCCCTACAATATACAGTTAATATAGATTAATTGTTTCAAACAATATAATGCCTAATTAAACAAAACTTAATACAATAATTATTGATAAATAATGAAAACATACCTTTTGCATGTCACTTATCACCACTAATCTAGATCCAGCACTATCAATCAGATTTAGGTCACACATTAAACATTTGATGAAGCTACTCCAAGTGTCCTTAGATTCCTTGTCCACTACAGCCAATGCAATTGGGTATATTTGGTGATTGTCATCTTTACTAACATATGAAAGTAGTTCCCCCTTGGTCAGTCCCTTCAGAAATGCACCATCTAAGCCTATTATTGGCCTGTAGCCATTCAACCATTCCTTCTTCAGTGCCTATAAACATATATACATACCCATACACACCTCTTTACTTGGTATTGTATTCTTTGATGTTCTGATCATAACAAATGAACTAGGATTAGTGGTCCTGATCATATTAGCATAATCATACAACCTACCAAACTCTTTTTGTAATCTCCCATAAATTCCCCAATCACCCTATACTTAGGTCTTGCACACACAGTTTTTCCAATATAATCTGAATAGTCCTCGTGCAATAACTACCGCAGCTACTATAACTTGATATTAGGCTGACTAATTATCCTCTCTATGTATTTTCTTGCTATGAACTTTAAATTACAAACCTTATTTCTATTAGACCTGTAGTATGTATGGAATGGATAATAGATCTTGATAATAAAATCATCTGATCTACCCTTAATGCTACTTAAAATGTGCCATTGACATTTGCGCTTTATGCATACTACCCTTACTCTGCTCTTCTCATTTGGCCGTAGTTTCAAGTTCACTCCTCTCTTAACAGCATAATCTTGTAAAGCAATCCTAAACTGACTTGCATTTTCAAATATCATTTTTAGCTTAAATAAACTGACTCTACAGGTAGGATCATAGTAAATCGTACTTCTGAATCTCCTAAGTGGCAAATCCCTCCCTTCATCTGCACTTTCATTCCTTTGATCATCATTGCATTCACTTCCAAGATCATTGCTATAAAAAAATCCTCATCCCCTACTACCTTACCAGCATATTTCTCCTCCTATCTTTGTGGATATTTTCAAACCTTGCATCAATACCAATAGGACCTTGTGGTATCTCATTAATATTAACTATTGTAGTTTTCTGTTTACTGGCCCTAGCTTCTAATTTTGCCTTCTAGCTTGCAACACTTCTTCATCTAAATTAGATGCCTCTTCTTTAAACACCTCATCTTCATCATACAGGTCTTCATCATTGGTTGAATCTTCAAACTCTTCATCATCATAATCTATATCTTCAAAGTCAGATCCATCCCCTTCACTATCTACTCCTAAATCACTCTTTGCCTTTCTTACTTCAGTTTTCCTAGCCCAACTTCTGCCCTTCTCTTCAACTGCAATTTTCTTCCCCTTATTAGTGGCTGTTGTTCTCTTATTGGCTACTTTAGTTGCCCTAGAGTTATTACCTAAATTTTGTCCACTTTTTCTTATGGAGTCCACACTTACAGAATTACTACCCCTATCTTTATTTTCATCATATAAAATTATTATGTCCACTGTGTGTACAAAGTGTACATCCATCCTATCATCTTTCTTTAATTTTCTAGGTAATTCTAAATATCATTATCATCCTTCACAATATGAAATAGATTGCTTTTATTCATAGTGCAAGCAAAGGCAGAGACATTGTTATATCCTATCGTATTTGCCCATTTGTGGAGTCTTAAAATATGCATTTTGTCCACATTTATTTTGACATTTTCGGAGTGAAGTTTGTCATGTACATACCTCATTACAAGGTCCTCGGTGAGATTTTCCCCATGGTGAAAGAAAATATTTACTACAACAACTCCCATTCCCATTATCTACACATAAAACAGAACCACAAAAAAAGAAGATTCCATCAACAATGTCCTATTTTCAATTTTACACTCAAACCCCAAATTTATTCCATAAATAACAAAAATACCATCTCAAAAATGCATAAAAAAAATTCAATTTTTTACCTTACTGTTTGGATTTGATTCCATGATAGGTACACATCTCCATTTCTATGTTCAACTTAACAGTGCTCACATTGATTTGTTGGGTTTCATCATCATTCAACCATTGTTTGCTTTTTCTTTGATATGATTTCAAGAAACAGAGAAGATTTAGAGAGAGATTGAGGTCAAAGAACGAAAGGGGATTTGGTCGGTTGGGGTAAAAAAATCAAATACCCACCGTTATTTTCACCCATTAAGATAACAGATAGGTGTTGCAAACTGATTTGATATAAATGACATAGACACCACGTAGATCGCATTTACTACACGCTCTCCACAAATATACACAAGGTATTTATAATTCTAAAAATCAACATGGAGTGTCAAAATGGTAAACATGTGAATACAGGGCGTGAGATGGTAAAAGTTTACAAGTTCGGGGGGCAAATTACATATTAAGCCTATTTTTTACCTTTTGAATTTATTAGAAATGTTTTTATTTGATATTGAGCCTTTAAATTTTTATTTATTTATTTATTATTCTTATTATTATTATTATTATTATTATTATTGAATGAACTCAACTTTATTATATTTCTTACAAGTAATTGATAACAAAAGTGATAATTGATATGTAAAATAATACTTCCTTTAGAAAAGTAAGAACTTTTGGGTTTTAAATTCCCAAGGAAATAATTTTTCTCTTTGAAGGTATTATGCATAAATTGAACTTACCATATTGTATTTTATTTAATGAATTTTATAAACTAAATCCCACTATTCCAATTCTGCAACCCATCCATGTGGAATCGTGATATCCGATACTTCTTTTATTGTAGGGCACATCGTCAAATTCCGTATTTTCCTTTTGCTAAATATGAAAATATCCCATTTTTTTATATAATTTTCAAAACACTCCATTTTTCTAAATAAAAATTGAAAAAATATTATTTAAAATAAAATCCCAAAATAAACATTAAAAAAGTGTTGTTGTCGTTTTTTTCTATTTTGGTTCAAAAAAGAGTGTTTTTACAGCATTGGCGATTTCTAATAGCAAACGTTCGTATTTTCCCCGCATCATATTTTTATTTTTATTTTGTTTTATTTTTTTAATAGAAGCCACATCATACTTGGTGCACAGCAAATAAATACATCCACATACGAGAGCAAAAAATCCCCAAATTACTGATTAACAAATCAGACGAAGAACCCTAACCGCCTGAAGCTACCCATTCTCTCCGTCCATCTCTCTCAATAAGCCTGTTGAAAAGACTAACTCTGATAGAAGATCATTCTGCCCTTCTTCTTTGACAGAACCGTTGAACTGGTATCTTTGTCTCTCTTTTTGTTTTGATTCTTTGTGGGTTCATCTCTTTTCCTGTGTACAATTTACATTCGGGAATTTTCTTTTCTTCAAATAAAATGTACTTATGATTTTTTTTTATTCTGTTGTTAGTGTAATATATATTTTAAGTACCATAAGAATTTATTTTTGTTAATTTGTGGGCTGTTCCGCTAGATGTATAGATCACTCAGTTATTTTCTCCGGTGCATTCTTTTGGAATCTAATTTCAATTTTAGTGATTAGAAATCTAGTAATGCATATTTTCTGCTCATTAAAGAGACTCCACTGCGTTGTTTACTTGTTTTGGCTACTTCACATCACGATCTGATTACTTGATCATTTCTAGTCTTTACTTTTATATTATTATTTCATGTACTGTTAGTCGTTGTTTGTTGAGAATGTCTGCCTGTAAAGTATGAAATTGATAAAGACATGTCAAAAACAATAGATTTTAGCTCTCTGAGTGTTATTTGACTCGTGTTTTTCTTTTTCGGACATTTTAATGATGTCAACTAATTCATGTTTTTGCAATTGCATAAATTTGTAATATATATATATATATATATATATATATATATATATATATATATATATATATATATATATATATATATATATATATATATATAGTTTTAAAATAGGTTCTTATCATGCATTTATGTTATTTTTGTTCTGTGATTGTTGTCTAATATAATTTTTCATTGAAATTTAATGAATTAGGCATAAGACAGGATGCATCTTGAACTTTATTTTTTGTCTAGAGATTTGAAGAAAGAATACTGCTAAACCTTCTGCTTGAAGAGTTCTGCATATTTGTGGAGGCTAGCTTTTCCATTTCTTCTTTTGTTAATTTTTTTGCTGATTGCATCTTATAGGTAGCACGGTAAGCTAAAGCTGGCGCTCTTACCTCCATCTTTCTTAGCTTTGGTTTTGTAATTTTTTTTTTCTGCATGTTTGTGTAACTTTTACGGTTCAAAGCTGCTGCTGAGTTGTTGAGGAAAGTGATTTTTTTTTCTTTTTTTTTTTTTATGTGTGTTATTTAGATTCTTGTTACCTATCACATACTTGCAAACTATTAATTGTATCTCAATAAAAAGAGTCTACCTGGTTGAACTGCAAACTGGTAATCATTCAGTTTAAATGGATTCAGTTTTAACAACAGTGGTTAAAGGTCTTTAGAAATAAGTGATACAGATGAAAATGGTATGGTTCTTTTTGTGTTATAGTTAATGGTTTCACAATGCTAATTTCATTTATTTATTTATTTGTCTCAGGTAGTGAGGTCAATGTCATCTGGGATTGGAGTTTAAAAAGAGGATATCTTTTTGTTAGCTTTTTCCATAGGCAGCCATGTCAGTCACAGCAGGTGTCAGTGATATTGCCCTTGCTGTCAGGGATAAGCTTAGAGGTAAAATTGGGCAAACAAAAGTGAAAAGGTATTGGCCTGGTAAAGCACCCGATTGGGCAGATGATGCTGATGAAGATGGGGATATTAGGATGGCCAGGGCAGATGCCCTGGAGAAAGCTTTTCCTACTCGGGAAGATTCTGATGTTGTTAGAAAAGATGATCCTCGGCTTCGTCGTCTAGCTGAGAGTAAAATTGACAACCGTGAGGAAGTCAGAGCTGATCACCGGCGTATACGGCAAGCTGAGATTATTTCAACAGAAGAGGAAGAAGCCCGTCTGCAAGAATGGGCAGAAATGGAGGAAGAAGATGAGGATGCACTAGAGGAAAGAAGAAGAAGAATTAAGGAAAAATTGAGTTTGAGAGAACAAGAAGCAACACTCCCTCCTGAAGAAGAGGAGGAGGAAGTTGAGGAGGAGGAGGAGGAGGAGTCTGAGTATGAGACCGACTCTGAAGAGGAAATGACGGGTATAGCAATGGTCAAGCCCATTTTTGTGCCAAAGGCAGAGAGAGAAACCATAGCTGAGCGTGAGCGGCTTGAGGCTGAAGAACAAGCTCTTGAGGAAAAGGAAAGAAGGAAGTTGGATGAAAGGAAGGTGGAGACAAAGCAAATTTTGGTGGAGGAGATTAAGAAAGAGGAACTTATTCAGAAGAATCTAGAAATGGAGGCAAGTATTGCTGATGTGGATACTGATGATGAACTGAATGAGGCGGAGGAGTATGAGGCTTGGAAGGTTAGGGAGATTGCTAGGATCAAGAGGGATAGAGAGGACCGCGAGGCAATGTTGAAGGAGAAGGAAGAGATCGAGAAGGTTAGAAACATGACAGAGGAAGAGAGGAGAGAGTGGGAGAGGAAAAATCCAAAACCTGCACCACCGTCAAAGCAGAAATGGAGGTTTATGCAGAAATATTACCACAAGGGTGCTTTCTTCCAAAATGAGGGTGATGACCATGCTGCCACTGTTGGATCAGATGATATTTATCACCGCGATTTCTCTGCGCCAACTGGAGAAGATAAAATGGATAAATCCATATTACCTAAGGTCATGCAAGTCAAGCACTTTGGCCGCAGTGGAAGAACCAAGTGGACACATCTTGTCAATGAGGATACAACTGATTGGAACAATCCGTAAGTTTGCTTCACCCTTCTAATTTTTAATTTTTCGATCTTTTTCTTCTCTAAGCAATCATCCTCTGATTTTGTCATTTGCTCCTCCAAGTTAAATTAAAATTTTTATCCCAGTCCTTTAGGAGTTATTGCTGTCCATAATTTGGTTCACGTATGGTACTTTGCATTTTTCCAATGCAAATGTGTCTAATTTTTGTTTTAACCTGTGTACATTAAACATGTATTATAACTGTGAGTTATAGTCAAAAAATCTAATTGTAAGTGCCTGATGGAAACCTCTGACACCATATCTGAAGTCATTGTGAATTTAAAAATTAAAGTTCAAATCAGTGGCACTTATTTTGTATATACAGCTATTTGCACCTGTCGTCCTATGATTTTCAATACCTAGTTTTTCTTTAGCTGTTTTATGCTCTCTTTGATGGAGCATATATCTACAGCTATTAACACTGACATAGCAAGAATAGCATATCTCCTAGTGTTAATTTGTTCCATGCTTTCTATGATGGATTATGTATCACATACATCTGTTAGCACAGACATTGCAAGAATGCTTATCTGCTAGTTTTATCATGCTTCCTTAATTGGGTATGAATCAGTAGTGAAGAAAGTAAGATGATTTACGAATATCTTTTTATCCTAACCCATGCTTTTGATGGGATGTTATACATCTGTTGGCTTTTGTGGGGATTTTTGGCACTGTCAAGGGCGGGAATTTCTATTCACGATGTTTTGTTCTAAGTAGTTCTATCCCTTCAAATAATTCCTGATCATCCTTTTGTTGCAGATGGATGTTCTGCTCTAAATAGTTTTATTCCTTAAATAATTCCTGATCATCCTTTTGTATGCAGATGGACATATAATGATGCTCTTCGGGCCAAATATAATATCAAGATGGCTGGAATGAATGCCCCAATTTCTAAACCCAAAGGAAGCAAGAAGTTGAAGGATTGGGAAACGCGGTAAATTTGTTTTGGCATTCATGCAGATGTCACTCTTGCTGTGTTGTTTTTCTTACAAGATAAAAAAAAAAAAAAGGATGCCTGAATTACTATTTAGAAGGCAATTATTGTAGTATTAGTTCTGCAGATGCACTTCTCTGCCTTGTTAGTGGCATTTTTAAATTCCTATTACTGAACAATCTCGGAATACAAATATTAGGGTGCTGATGTAGTATGTATAAATGTTTTTGCCTGCATTACTTAAGGGGATAGAAGTTTCTTCTGCCCGCCTATAAATGCCATTGGCTGTCTTGTTGAGAAAGCAGCTTTTTCTTCAGAAAAGGGGTCTCACAAATTTTGCCCAATGGTTTCATTCTTAAAGTCAGTTTTATCTGCGGCTCAGTATATATATGTTTGGTTTACTTTCCTGATCTTACTAAATGAATGTTACTTTTTTCACGCTCTGATACAAGCTTAATCCACATGCTTTAAAGCTGATGAATAATTGGCTTATTTGAGGCAGAAAGTTAAATATGCTTCTGATAATTCAAGGCTAAGTAATAATTGCTTTTTATTCCACCCCCTAGTAATTATAATTATTAATTTTTTTTTTTAGTGTAGAAAGATATTTATCTTTCTTTACTGTACTTTTTAGAACCCCAGTGAGCTATCTAGGTTCGGCCGAAGAAAGTCTTGCTGAAACAATTTTGAAGTCTGTCTTCAAGAGAAATTATACAAGATATCTCTCTCTCTCTCTCTCTATTTTCCTTGGTTCTTTTCCCTTACACCGATAATTCAATTAAGTTGTCCTCTCATTTGAAATAATTGATGTAATTATTGTTAATTGTTGAGCATAATCCTCTGTAGTTTCTTTGTTGCCAAGATGGAACAAGAGCATTAGTGGAGTGGATGATCAAATTTGTCAGTACCTGTGATATTTATGATTCGTTTACTTGTAGAAAATGTTATTCTATTTTTTAAAAAAATTAGAATATTTATTTTCTGTAAAAAATTTAAAAAATATATTTATTTATTAATAAATAAAAAATTAAAGTATTTATTTTCTGTATATATGTATATTTATGTACATATATATGTTTATGTATATATTTACATATATATACATACATGTATATGTGTGTGTAGAGGTACGTACATACATATACATGTATATATATGTGCATGTATACACATATGATTTAAAAATTTAGAAAATATTTTTTATTAGTTTTTTAGTCTTTTTTTTTATTTTAGAAAATTGGAATATTCATTTTTTATTTTAGAAAATTTACTAAAATAAATATGATTTTTATTTTTTGTTTTTTTATGAATTTTTAGTTTTTGGAAAATTGAGGCAGTAAGTGAGCAGGCCCTTGCATTTTCATTGTTTGAAGGGGCTCCTAAGCCAGCTCTCTAATATATAGGACTCTCATCAGCCTCCAAATATGTTGCCATTGTAATACAAGCACCTTAAAAATAACAGAGAGCAAAAAGAGGGGCCATCATACTACAAATTGAGCTGTGCAGAATTGAATCGGAATTGAAAATCGAACTAAATGAATTTTGATCTGTTTAGTTCGGTTATTTTGATTTTTAATTTGTTCGCTTTTAGACTGAAATTATATTAAGGTAATTCGGTTTGTAAAATCTGAAAACTATATAAACCAACTCTACAGAATTATATAAAATGCACCGTTTTTAACTAATATTTAATATTTTTTTACGTTTAAAGTTAAACCTAAAACTAAAACTTTCCTACCTAAAATCGAAATCCTAGCAGCCAGCTCTTCTCTGCCATTCTCTCTCGGTTCTTTCATTCTCTATTCAAATTTAGTGAATCACCTCTACAGATCAAAATTACCAAACAAATTTGCCTTACTTATTGGAGCTCTTCGTGAAGGAGAAAGTAAGGAGAAAAGAAGAAATTAATTTGATTTGGAATGGTTTTTAAGAAATGACATATATCTCGGTCAATTGTTTTTCTTCTGACAATTGCTTGATTTTCTTCCTTTTTAATTTTCACTATAGCTTCTTGTCTGGTTTTGCTCAGTTGTTTAGATTGATTGCAATTTGCCCTTTTAATTTTCTGTTTTGTCATTTGTTTGCAGCTTTCCTTTTTTTTTTTTTTTTTAAACTTGTTTCTGCATTGAAATGACAATTTTTTAGTGGGTTAAGTGGTTTTTATGAGAGTATTTGATTAAAAAAAAAAAAAGAAAGCCAACTGGAATGGTTCTTTGTAATTTTTATCGTTTAAGTTCTGGTAATCTTATTGTAATTTCTTTTTAATGGTTAAATTTGATTCTTCATCACTGTTAATGGGTTCTTTGTTCTGGTAAAGTCCCTTTTAATATTGTAATGAGCCTTGTTATGGAAGGTAACAAATCAAGAAAGAAGCAATGTGAGTGTGGCATATATTTGGGGAGTACTGAACTATTCAACAAATCAAAAGGAATGTGTTAGTATTATGATGGCAGTCTGTGTTTCTATTAGTATCTCAGGCATGCATACTTTAGTATCCACTAATATTTTATTTCATATTTCTAAACAATATTCTGTTTGTTCTACTGATGCTTTAAAACTTTGAGCCCTCATGTGAATAGACTATGGTCTTTGTAGAAATCTAATAATGTGTTTGTTTAAGACTGCTAAACAAGAAATGAGAAGTGAGAACTTTGCTTCTTTTACACTCTGGGTTCCTTTAATTTGATCAAATGGGCATTTAATTAGAGTCTTGACCGGTGTTTATCAAGTGTACTAAATCAATAAAATAATATAAAAAAATAAGATTAAGGCCTTTTGATATTATACTCTAGAGATTGTGTATTTTAACAGATTTTATGACGAGTAACGTGTGGAAAAATTCCCAAAATTTGAAGTGATTTTTAATTAAGTTAAAAATAGTAACTAAACAAACAAGTAATGAAACTAAATCAACTAATTACAAAACTAAAATAGAACATAATGCAAAAGATGGTAAAATTCAATATTTAAAACACTCCTGCTAAGAGACTATCCAGCTCAACTTTTATTATAATGGCTCAATTTAAAAGAAATACAAGTGGTTATGAAAAATCAGTCAAAAATCAGATATCTTACTCGAAATATTGTTCTAAGTATCAAACCCTCATATTATGAATAATCTAATATCTAGCATATCAATTCGGTTTATAAATTCCTAAACTTTCATTAGATCCTCTTTCAAGAAATTGAATTCTAGCCTATTCTTAATTCAAAATTCTTAGTTTTAATTCTACTCTTGAATAACACATTATTGCCTCAATTTCCAGATTATAATCATGCATCAATATAAGTAAATTAAATTAAGCATGCAAATCATTGGTCATAAATTAAATTGACAACCAACTATTTATTCAATAAATCAAGCATCAATTCAACGTAACCAAAGATAAGTTTCAACCCAGAATTAAGAAATAATACACTTGTATTGAAATTAAGATCAAATCAAAATCTTACAATAAAAGAATGAGGGTTCAAGTTTCCTTTAGCAAAAATAAGGAAACTACTCACTATTAATCATTGAAATAATTGAAAAACTAAAATAAAAATTACAATACACATAAGATTTTAAACTCCTCTTGATGTCTTTACATAATAGTCAAGTTGCAGCTCTAAACCCTAAGTGAATTGAGAACTTGAAACTAGGTCTAAAAATTATGAAGAAAATCCGTTCTCCCTTCATTCTGGTGCTAAACTCGCTTAAATATCCTAGAGTGGAAGAAACCAGCCGCCACCAAACTTCCTAAACCAACAAAATTCTGATGAAAGTCGTAACTAAAAACAAGTGTCTCGGTAGGGTTGAATTTCAACCCAACCGAGTTGATGAAATCCTCTTAACCATGCCTTGTGCCTCGGTAGGGTTGAATTTCAAACCAATCGAGGTGTTCAATTCTACTCTCTCTTGATCAAGACCTCGGTAGAGTTGAATTTCAACCCAACCGAGGCATTTGCCTCTGGATTGAAACGACACTCTTTCTTTTTTTAGGGACGTCGGTTGGGTTGATTTCCAACGCTACCAAGGTGATTTACTTCTTTTTTTTCAAATATTTACGTACAAAATACCAAAATGCAATTAAACACACACCAAACAAAGAATTATAAAATTAAACATAAAACCAACTAAATTAACACTAAAACAACTCCTAAGTATACTAATAAATATAGTTATAATTTAAAGCTATCAAGCCTCTTGCAATAGCCTTAATTGATTGGCATATGTTTTATATATACTGATATGGTGTTCTTAATACAGGGTAGTACGGAAATTTAATATTTTTGTCTTGATTTATCTAAATTATTTATGCTTATAATTCATTTCTTTTGGTTTGCTATATATTTATTTATTTTCCTTTTGATGATGGATTGTGGTATGTGTTTATGAGTTTGTATGCTTCTAAGGAATTTGCTGGAATGACAGAGAAATTGTAAACTATGTTTGTGTATTTGGTTTCACCTCTGTAAAGATCTTGGTGGTTTTTGACTTTTTTGTGGAACTTATATGTTTTTTCCCTCTCATTTTTATGGGCTTCTGCTTCTGGTTATTACAGGTAAGCATGGTAAACTGATGGGTTGTGTTTATGCTTCCTCTATTTTCTATATGAACTGAAAAAAAACCTCATCGCCCCCTTGTCTCTCTGTGTGCGTGTGCTTTTTTTGGGCTTATTTCTATTCTGCAGTATGAAATTCTTCATGCATTTGACATCTGTTTCAACAGAAATAATTTGCTGCAAGATTCTTAATTTCTCTGTTATCACCTTGGAAAATAGTTAGATAGTTACATATTGGATTTTTCTTTTCTTGAAATATTTAGTTTTTGTGTTGGTCATTGTCAATATTTGTTGTATGCTAATCAGTTTTACTTGAATTGTTGTTTTATTGTGCATCTTAAACTAGGAGTAAATGAGCTCTTACGCCTATAACATGTGTGCAAGCATGTGTTTTGGCATACATGTCATGAAAATGATTGCAATATGGATGCTTAATTTCCTTGTGAACTCTATATATTTATTCTATATCTATTGTGAAAGCTTGAATTTTCTTCATGTATATTACGTTTATTTTGCATGTATGTTTTTTTTATTGGAGGATTTTGAATGTATTGTTAAATATTATTTTAGTAGTATGTTTTCTTAATGTAATTTTAATTTGTATTTATTAGAGACATAATATGATAAATTTATGTGCATTATTTTTATTTTAGTTATATTAAATAGTTTTATTTTGATGAATATAAATTAATTTAATTTATGGATCTATATAGGTTAAAAATTCAATAAAAGAAAAGCCGATATAATTCATAAACAAATAGATCGAATCGAACCAATTAAAATTAATTTGATCTATATAATTTTGGTTCTATAAAATTTGATTTGCAGTTTGATTTTAATTATTAATACAATTCGATTCTCAGTCTATTTGGTTTGGTTCAAAATTGGATTGAACTGACTGAGTGAACAGGCCTGATACTAACAATGATAAGGTGGTTTAAAAATAGTAGAGAGCAAGAAAATAGGGAGGGGTGCCGGGGTATGCTACAGTTAATATATATATTTATATTTATTTATTTATTTAATTTTTATGGGGCCAATTGAAAATGCCCAACAAGGGTCATGATATCATATAGCAGCACATACTCAATCCAAAGGATAGCGGATTTTTGAAGAAATGGAAAAGCTGAACAAGTATATATGAAAGCTAAATCTTATGTAAAGGATAATGAACACACTTCATGAACATACCGCACCTTAGACATCTAAACCAGCAGTATACCTAATTCCTGTTGATGGCAGCCACAAGTTTCCTTCAATAAACTGAGCTACTGGTAAAATTATTGGCCTCATTAGAAGAATTAAAAATGTGATAACCAGGCGATTGAACCCTCTTAGCTTGCCCAGCTCCTGGCTCATAATTGGAATGAGCCCCATAATACAAAGTATCTAAATACAAATTCCTATTCCACTCAAGCCATCCTTCTGGCCTTATAGCATCACTCATATAAGATTGCATGACAACAATTCTTGAAAAGTTTTTCCATGGTAAGTATATGTTGAATTAGCCACTGGCAAGAGATCCATACCGGCAGTTATGTTGCAGAATTGGTTCGTTTTGATCTTTTCAACCATGTGCTGTTATGGTGTTCTTTTGGTTTGGTAAGCCCTTCTTAGCTAGAATCTGGCAGTTTTGGAAGACTGCTGTTGTGTTCTCGAATACGAAATCAATTATTCCGCTGATTCTGCATTCGCGGGATAATTGTCTCATCGTGTGACTGCATAGTGTGTCATTAGCAATAAAGGTGCGAATCATTTAAAGCACTTGGTCCTTACAGGTTCATAAAATTTTGGTATTACCCCACTTTCGCTTGGGCAACTCTTATGGGTGCAAGACCTTGAAAAGCAACTTAATGTCCCTTTTCTCTACCATCTAAAGTTATCTAGATAAATTATAAATATATTTAAAAATAAATGTCGATTAAAGTTCCTTCTAATTTAATTGAAAATAAACTGATTCGGTGCATTCTTATGGAATCTGTTTTTAATTTTAGTGATTAAAAATCTGAAATGCGTACGTTATGCTCACTAAAGAGTCTCCAGCAGTATGCAAAACCGAATCAAGCCCGTGAAAAAAAAAAAATATTGGTCTATTTAATTTGGCTTATTTGATTTTTTCGATTTGTTTGGTTCGGCTTCTACTGTGAAGGTTGGTTCTCTCGATTGTCAAAAACCAAAGTATCCAAACCGAAGTATAACTGAAACTAGGTCGTTTTGCCTCTCTGTTTGTGTGCATATAAAACCCAAATTGCTTTTCTTTCTTCTGCCTTCTCTCTCTTTACCCCTCTTCTCACGACCTCTCCGCCACCTTCACTCTCTTTTTCCTCTACTTTCACCGGTAGCCAGCCACGAGTATTACGGTAGCTCGCCGCTCCTTCACTTCTTGTTCTGGTGGACTTTGAAGGCTGCTCTTCTTTGAAGGTTTATGGTATTTCAATTTTGAAAGATTTATTTATTTTTGTATTTTCTGGTTGAATGGTTTTGTTTTCTCTCTTTCTTTCTTTCTTTTTTTTTTCTGTTAAAATTTTCTTTGTTTGTTTTACAATTTATAATTTCTTTTTTACAATCGTTTTAGGCGAAAGTTTAATGCATGAGATTCAAATATTGCTATATAATTAACTCAATGCTGGCTCCAGAATTGAAGTTTTACCTCACATAGACTAGGATTTGCTGATTCAGAAATAATTTCAATTTGCTTCAAGTTTTAGGATGGTGCACTTTATAAGAGTTCTGCTTCTACTTCTACTTCTGTGGTTGCTTCGTACATGCAATTATTAATAAAAAGGCAAGTATGGATTTTTCTGTGTGTGTTTTGTAGAGTTCAATTGGTTGTGAGATTTATGATTGATTTTATTTGAACAAAAAATGGGTTGTTTAAATTTGTATTTATAATGAGAATTTCTACTTTTGGATAGAAGTGTCTAATATGAAAAATTCTTATGTGTAGATTTTATGATATGCAAAATTTTTCTTTGGAAATTTCTTTTGATAATTAATATGCAGAATTCTTGTGACAGTATTTGAAATGCAGATTTTTTTTTTAATTTGCAGAAATTGATTTGTAGAATTCTTGTGTTAGTTGATATAATTGGGAAATTGGCCCAAAACAGAAGCAATAGCCAAATGAAAGAGAAAGCTTAAGACCAATTTCGAATATCTATAAATTTTTTTAACAGAAAATTTCCAAACTATCGATGTAGTTGATATTTTAGGTCATATTTGGTGCAATTGATTAATTGTTGTACTTGTTGTTATTTGTACTATTTAAGTTTGTTTATGTTAAAGCAGACAAATTGGAACTGGGCCCCAAATAGCCCCAAACCGAACTCACCTTCTGGACCGACCGGATTATTGTTCGGTTGGTTCGGTTTTCTTTATGTCAAGTTCGGTTTGGTCAGTTTTCGGACCGAATTGACAGAATGCTAACCCCTAGCTGTGTATGCATGGCCAGGAAGTTGGAATTGTC
Organism: Excoecaria agallocha; assembly: GCA_037975025.1. NCBI lineage: Eukaryota > Viridiplantae > Streptophyta > Magnoliopsida > Malpighiales > Euphorbiaceae > Excoecaria > Excoecaria agallocha. Next base: position 11,759,555 of record CM075819.1, on the reverse strand, counting down.
TCCACTCGGGATTATACTACTCCGTTTACGCGCTATTTTTTTTGTTCATGGTCGACTTTTTGGCCCAGCCCAATTGATTGTTCAACAAGGCCCAGCCAGTTTCATTTGATTTCAGTGCTTATATCAAATACCACTCGTTTATTAATTAAGCAATGCTGCTCCGTTCCTTTCGGACAATACTTGCACCCGGCACATGCCATTTCTCGGTGGAAGTGGGAGCAGATAAGGTGGTCAAGAGCGGAGGCATGGGTGGTGGAAGAGATACGCTGGGAAGGAGACTGTTTAGCCTGGTATACACAAAACGCAGCGCTGTAGTAGAAATAGAGAAGTGGAAAAGTTGTGGCCACAATGTGCAGAAGTATCAGCTTAATAGGATTGTTAGAGAGCTGAGAAAGCTTAAGCGGTATAAGCACGCACTGGAGGTCTGGTTTTCTCCTCTTTATTTTTTTTCTATTTACAAGATTAAATATCATGTTGTTGAATCTTTGTGCATATCTAATTTGTTAAAACTCCATAAATTTTATGGCACATTATAACTCTTGTTCTGTTAGCAATATTGATTACCTACAGCTAGATTTTAAAATTTTATTATAAATGAAGTTGGTAATCTTGTTGCTATACATGAATTAAAAATTATTTTTCTCTGAAGATTTAGTTATTTAATATTTTAGTATGTTCTAATTATTCTTTTGTACTTCACTGATTTTTTGTGTAGATTTGTGAATGGATGACTCAACAGAGAAATATCAAGCTGTTGCCTGGTGACTATGCTGTACATTTGGATTTGATTGCAAAAGTTCGTGGTCTAACTAGTGCAGAAAAGTTTTTTGAAGATCTTCCTGATAAAATGAGAAGCTGGCAAGCCTGTACAGCTCTTCTACATACTTATGTAATGGATAAGTCACTTGAAAAAGCTGAGGCTTTGATGGGGAAAATGTCTGAATGTGGTTTCTTGAAGAATCCGCTTCCTTACAACCACATGATTTCCTTTTATGTTGCAAATGGACAAATGGAGAAGGTTCCAGGGCTCATTAAGGAGTTGAAGGAAAAAACTTCACCAGATGTTGTTACTTACAATTTGTGGCTGAGTGTATGTGCCTCGCAAAATGATTTGAAAACTGCTGAAAATGTCTTTAAGGAGCTGAAGAATGCAAAAGTAGAGCCAGACTGGATAACTTATAGTACCTTAACTAACATATATGTAAAGAGCCAACTTCTTGAGAAGGCAAAATCTACTTTAAAAGACATGGAGAAAAGGGCTTCACGCAAAAATCGAGCTGCTTATTCTTCCCTCATCAGTTTGCATACAAACATTGGAGATAAGGATGGTGTACACCAAATCTGGAATAAGATGAAATCATGCTTTCGCAAAATGAATGATGCTGAATATACTTGCATGATCTCTTCTCTTGTTAAATTTCAGGAGATTAAAGAAGCAGAAGATTTGTACACTGAGTGGGAGACAGCTGCTGGAACTGGTAATCCTCAGCCCGGAAACATACTTCTGGCTGCTTATATCAACAGAAACCGGGTAGAAGAAGCCACAAATTTTCACCATCGCATGGTGGAAAAGGGCATCCGCCCATCTTACACTACTTGGGAGATTCTTACATGGGGTCATTTGAAAGAGAAGCAGATGGAAAAAGTTTTAGATTATTTTAAGAAGGCCATTAGTAGTGTTAAAAAATGGAGCCCTGACAAAAGATTGGTGAGTGAAATTTTTAAGAGTCTTAAAGAGAATGGAAATGTTGAAGGAGCAGAAAATTTTTTGGCTATGCTTCGCGATGCTGGCCACATGAATACAGAGATATATAATTCTCTTCTAAAAACCTATGTGAAAGCAGGTAAAATGCCCCTGATAATAGCAGAGCGTATGGAGAAAGATAATGTTGAGTTAGATGAAGAAACGCATAGGCTAATACAAACAACGAGCACTATGTGTGTTAGTGAAGTCTCAACTTATGTATCTTGATGGATCAGAGAATTTTACGGTGTCGGCTAACTGAATCTCCGGGATACTAGCAGGAGTTCTGTTTTTAACATTATATTTGTTTACTTTAATTAGTTTTATCATCATTAGAAGGACAACTGATGGAGATAATGCTATCAGCCAGGAGGTCCAAAAGCAAAGGCCCACCATGTGGGGAGTTGATTCCAGAAGGCCCAAGAAGAAGGCAGCTGAGGGGAGCTGAGCGGCCCAAGAAGAAAGCAGCTGAGGGGAGCTGAGCTTGCCATTAGTCAGTTAGTAGGAAAAAATAAAGTATAAGAAGGGAAACGAGCGAGTGAGGAAGGGATGTTGAGATTTTAGTTGTTAAACAGAATAGGGAGTGAGGGAAGAAGTGTAGCAGTGTTTGGGCTGCCCTCGTTGTTGTTCAGGCCCTTACTATGTTTCATTTTATCTTCTTCTTTCTTTGGATTGTAAACAGAATACTGATCATTATATTTTTGATTGATTGATATCAATACATTCAGTCCTTTTTCATTCATTGTTGTCCATTATGAAATGTAGCAAGGGCCTGAACAACAATGAGGGCAGCCAAACACTGCTACACCTCTTTCCTCACTTCCTATTCTGTTTAACAACTAAAATCTCAACATCCCTTCCTCACTCGCTCGTTTCCCTTCTTATACTTCATTTTTTCCTACTAACTGACTAATGGCAAGCTTAGCTCCCCTTAGCTGCCTTCTTCTTGGGCCTCGTGGAATCAACTCCCCACATGGTGGGCCTTTGGCCTTGGACCTCCTGGCTGATAGCATTATCTCCATCAATAACTTAGGAAGTTAATGATGAAAAGGAGTAGTATTGGGGTCCATGCATTAGAGAATAATTGCAAAATCTCACATTTCAACTTGTGCCTAAGTTTTAATTCTTAGGATTGTAAAGGGCTGGCAGATTATGCAATGGATAGCCCCCACTTTTGTAGGCATTGGAGGAAAAATGAAGAGAAATGCCATTTTTCTAGATTGTTTCTGTACCAGATTCCTATTGAACTGAAGCATGCTAAGGTTTTGAAGTTATTTTTAAGAAAGAAGAGGACTTAAAATTAAGGTGTTATGCTTGTTTCACGATCTTGTGATAAGCTTTGGAGATGATATTAAGCTGAAAAAACAGTAGCAGAAATGAAAGCCCTTTGTTCTGTTCCAAGCTTGCAGGATCTTAGATGACTACCACAACCTTCCATCTGCTGACCAGCCAGATGAGCAAAGCATTATTTCTTTGATCATCTGGAGCTTAGAGTTCCGAGGGTTTGATTATGAAATTGTTGTCTACATTATATGAGATTTTGATCATTTCATGAGTGTGTTTAGCAATGGAGATGGAGACTTAAAGGTTTAAGGTATTTCAATTTTAAAAGATCTATTTTATTTATTTCTTTCTTTTTCTCGTTGAATGGTTTTGTTTTCTCCCGTTCTATCTTTTTCTTACAATTTTCTTTGTTTGTTTTACATTCTTCATTTTAACTTAATGCTAGCTACTAAATTGAAGTCTTACGTCACATAGACTAGGATTTGCTAACCCAAAAAATGATTTCAATTTGCTTCAAGTTTTATGATGGTGCACTTGTAAGAGTTCTGCTTCTACGTCTATAGTTGATTCGTACATGCAATTATTAGTAAATAGGCAAGTATGGATTTTTCTTTGTGTGTTTGGTAGAGTTCAATTGGTTGTGAGATTTATGATTGATTTTAGTTGAACTACAAATGGGTTGTTTAAATTTATATTTATTGAATCTGGATTATAAGATAGAAAATCAACTATTTAGTTTGATAATGAGAATTTCTATTTTTTGATAGAAGTGTCTAATATGCAGAATGCTGTGCTAGATTTTTTGATATGCAAAATTCTTCTGTGCAGATTTATTCTGGCAAGTTTGGTCGGATTTTAGACCAAACTGACCGAATGCTCACCTCTAGTCTCATATTATTTATTTATTTATTATTATTATTATTTTTAATTTAGTTTTCACATTTTCCATTAAATTGAGTATTATGTTCAAATTTTGTAGAGTTATGTTTGCCTTGAATAGAATATACAAATAATATTTTTTATTAGTATTTTGTTCTATTACATATAGCTAGGGAAGCTCATTAATAGAGGGTATTTCGATTGGAGTTCCATTTGCAAAAAGGGCGCTCGGAAATGATGTTGCATGATGGCGTAGAAATAGAGTATATGCAATGGAACAAGGAGCTCAAAGCCTGCACGTATCTGTGCCCCTGCGGCGACCAATTTCAAATCACCAAGGAGGATCTCCGTCTCGGTGAGGAAAGCGCCAGTTGCCCTTGCTGCTCTCTCTACATCACCGTCATTTACAACGTCGAAGATTCCTAGTTGGGGATGATGAATTGAAGAAGCAGCAGAATATGGAGCCTGCTAAATGACGAGGATTTCCTAGTTGGGGATGATGAATTGAAGAAGCAGCAGAGTATGGAGCCTGCAAAGCAGCTGCCTATCGTAGTTGCGTAGAACTAAAATTTGAGGTTTTATCTTCATAATAATTGGTCTTTTTCGAATTCAGAGGCTATGAAAGCCCTAATTCCTAATATGTTTCTTTACTGAATTTGATGTCTCGCATAGAAAGATAAGACTTTTGAGGATTGTAAGAGTATACAACTTGTGAATTTTAATGTTTTGCTTGAAATGGGATTTTGATAGATCCATTTTTTTTCATTCCATGCTAAGTCGCTCAATTCATTTGCATATTAGGTTAACAAATATTTGAGGTTCTTATATACAGTTTTTTCACTTGAGCTTAATTGAAAGAGGATTTCATGCATCAACAGAGCTTTATTATTATTATTATTATTATTATTATTATTAAGGGAATTGATATTTGGAGCTCTAGACTTGAATTTTAGTTAAACGGGTGGCTTTATTATTGTTTTATTAACGAAACAACAAAACTGCTATCCATTTCTAAGATAACATTGGGTGCCCATTGTTCCAGACTAACGTGAGACCCTCCGACCGCCCCGGCCCGCCTCCAAGACCAACACCCTCCCCCCAACAAAAAATCCTGGATTTTAGCAGGCTCGTCTCAGATTGTTTTCCAAAGCTCCATACGTGTTGATTTTAATACAATTAGGAAGAGGAAAATTCCATGTAACAAAGTTTACAGTTCTAATTCTAGTTGTGTGAAAATTCTCATTACTAGAAATGACAGCCTTGGAGTACTCCTTGACCATAGTTTTCGCCCCATGGATCAGAAGACCTGTAGAGTTTTGTTTACCTTGAAAATTTTGGAGATTACGGTTATTCCACGCTTTTTAGCAAATCATTGCAATAAATCTGTTCCACGCAATACCATTATCAGCTTTTCATGTCAGCTTGCAAATTAAGGGACAACTACTGCTTGAAAGGAAGACCCTAGAAACTAGTTTGAATGCAGTTAGGCACAATAGAAAGCCAGATTGCTTTTGCAAAGCATGAATATCAGTTTTCATGACAGCCCCACAAAGAAAATTGGTTTTAAAGCGACAATTAAAAGCAATCCAAAGGAAGGCACATATCCTTTAGGGACAATTCCACCTCTAAATGATTTTCCAGATATCATACTTGTTATTCCAATTATCCTCCTTAATAGCATCATAAATAGTTTTAACTGTAAATATCCCTTTTTTGTGCCATTCCCATCAACGACCATCGTTACCCCCTATTCCCACAAGGTGGTTTAATCGCATGCATTCTCAAAACTACATCAACATTAAGTCAATTAGCAATGCAGCTCCAATCCCACTCACCCTTTTGGTTAGTTATGTCCCTACTATCGAATGTTGCTCACATTGATTAGGAGCATCAAAAGAATGTTTCAAAAGAGGCCAACCGAGTCCACCCAACTGTCCATCCAAAACTCAATGCGTTGGCCAGTTCCAAACGCCCAAGCAATACCGCTGTGAACCCTACTCCATACTTTGGAAATTCCATGCTAAACAGAAGAAGCATTGCTACTTTTGAGAGGAGATGGAATGCAGTTTCCAACCCAATTTTGGAATCAGGACAATCAGAGTTCTATTTAATCTCCAATTTAACAAACCCCCCTCAAGGACATGTCTAACCATTGAGCAAATTTTATTTCCCACAGTAACCCAACTCTTTTGAAAGAAAATTGCCTGAAACCATCAGCCCCAGGGGGTTTATAAGGATCTATGGAGAAGACAACATTTTTTATTTCTTTTTTGAAAGTACAACATTTTTTATTTCTTGGTTATGATAAACCATATAAGAGGCAGATCTCTTATTATCTTCAGTGTAAAGATTAGAGAAATAGGATATAGCCATTTGTTTCAGCAGAATCTGATCATAGCACCAATCCCCGCTGATATGCTCAAGGCAAAGGATTTTATTCTCTTTTCTTCTAGACATACTCTTGCAGTGATAAAAAGCAGAATCTATATCTCCCTAGGCCAACCACTAAAATCTAGATTGTTGCATCCAGAAAATCTCCTCTTGATACAAAATTTGCTTTAGTTCCGTAGAAAATTGATCTCCAACCTGTTAAGATCAACTGAAGAATGGGTCTCTTAAGCTCTTTAACTCTTATTAGATGATCAATTTGATAAGGCTTAATATGTAGTTAATCCCTTGTATTTGCATGAGTTTGTCATCCTATCCTTATAGTTTTAAGTTTACCATTTAGACATTTAATGCTGTAAAAAGTAAACATTTTAAACACATTTTTTTTATAGTTGGAACTGCGTGCAAGGCACACGCCTGAAGTGGCATACACGTCATTTTGTGAAAATAAAAGCCAAACACATTGCACATTATTAACTAGTTGTAAAAAACGACAGCGTTTACCCACTTTGACTATATTTCTTCTTCTCTCTCTTCGATCTGTAGCTCCCATCTCTTTCTCTCTTAAGCTCTCATGTCATGATCTTTGTATGTCGGTTTTATCATTTCTTTCTTGTACTCTTTCTGTATCAAAGGTCGATCTTGAACAAACTTTCCCTCATTTCCATAAGTTCTCGAGGCCGAAGTTCAGGAAGAATATTTGGGTTTCAGTAAACAAAGCATCTAACTATTGCAAGGTAATTTTCTCTTTTTATCTATAAATGTAATGGTTTTTTTGTTATTTGTGTGACAATGTTAGGGTTTTTATGTAAATCCCTAGCTGCAAAGAGTTGACAGTAACTTTTTTATTTATTTTTTTTTGTTTTTCTTTAGTTTACTAGAGGCTTAAATGGGGAGAGTAGTTGTTAACTTATTCTTTCACCACGGGGGACAAGTACTCATCTAGGACCTACTAATGAGGTATGTACATGGACAAACTCACTCAGAAGATGTGTTTATAGATGTGGACAAGATGTATGTGATATAATTCTATAATTGGGCAAAAACAGTAGGATATACCAATGAGTCTGCATATGCCTATACTGTGAACAAATCCGCTCTTTTTCATATTGTAAAAACTGATAATGATGTATTAGATCTAGCCTCTAAACTAAAGAATGGTGATAGGGTGGATGTTCACTTTCTACACAGAGTGGACACCCCATTAATATATATTGAAAATGAATATAAGGGGAGTAGTTCTATTGGTGGGGACCCCATAAGTGAAAATTTTAGTGCTTTTGATAGGTAAAGAGTTAATGCAACAAAAAAAGCCAGGGGTAGTTGTGGCATTAATACAAAAGAGGCTAGTAAGGGGAAAGTTGCAGCTAATAGCATTAGGAAAGGTAAAAAGAAAAGTGCAAAGCAAAGTAAAGAAATAAGGGCAGAAGACAAGGCTGGAGAGACATTAAGGGAAGTAACTGAAAATGAAGAAAACTACTTCTTTAACCTAGGATCTGATTCTAATGATTCAGATTATGATGATGAAAAGCATGAAGAGACATCAAGTGATGAAGACTTATATGAGGTTAGTGATTTAGATGAGGAGGTTCTGCAAGCTAAAAGGGCCAAGTTAGATGCAAGGGTGAATAAGCATAAATGTACAAGAGTTAATGTAGTTGAGATACCACAAGGAACAATTGGGATTGATGCAGGTTTTGAGAGTATCAACAAAGACATGAGGCAAAGGTATGCTGGAAAGGTAGGTGATGATGAAGAAATTTTTAATAGTAGTGATCTTGGTAGCGAATGTAGTAGTGATGAAAATGGAGACAATGGCAATGAATCTGTAGCTAGAGAGTTACTAGCTAAAAGGTACAGAACTAGAGTATAATACGATCCTACTTGTCAAGTTACTTTGTTTAAGCTGGGAATCATCTTTGAAAATGCAATTCAATTTAGATTGGCTTTACAAGATTATGCAGCAGAGAGAGGAGTGAACATAAAATTAAGGCCAAATGAGAATAGTAGATTTAGGACAGTATGCTTGAAGCCTAAATGTGAATGGCATATTTTAGGCAATATAGAAGGTAGATCTGGTGATTTTGTAGTGAAAACATAATATCCATTCTGCTTTTGCTACATGTCTAATAGAAATAAGGATTGTAATGCAAAATGGATAGCAATAAAGTATAAGAAAAGGATTATTAGTTAGCTTAATATTAAGTTGTGGCAATTCCAACAGTTGCTCCAAGAAGATTATTCTATTTATGTTGGTAAAATAATTTGTGTAAAGGCAAAGTTAATAGTGATTGGAGAGTTTATGGGAGACTATAAAGTGGAGTTCTCTAGGCTGTGTGATTATGCAGATAATATGATAAGGTCTACTAATCCAAGATCAAGTACAGTGATAAGGACTTTAAAGTAAACCATACCTGGGAAAGAGGTCTTTATGGGTATTTATATGTGTTTGGAAGCTCTAAAAATAGGTTGGTTGAATGGTTTTAGGCCAATTATTGGATTAGATGGGGCATTTCTTAAGGGCATAATAAAAGATAAAATACTTACATGTGTATCAAAAGATGGTAACCACCAAATGTTCCTTATTGCTTGGGCTGTTGTGGACAAGGAATCAAAGGACACATGGAGCTGGTTCATCAAATGCTTGATGACTGACCTACAGCTTTGGGACTATGCTGGAAGTGGATTAGCAGTCATGAGTGATATGCAGAAGGTATGTAAATTAATTTTCAACAAACTTTATATCGATTGTTTTATATTGATTGCATATTTATAACTTGTAAATGGTGTTGGATGAATTTGTAGGGACTTATACAAGTTGTTAATAAGTTGCTTCCCAATGCTAAAAAGAGGATGTGTGCAAGGCACATATGGAGCAACTAGAAGCAAAAATTGAGAGGTAAAGAGAGAAAAAAAAATTCTAGGCATGTTCAAGGTCAAGTTTTGAGGTAGGCCTCTATGATAGAATCCATGAATTAAGTAAGTTAGGTAAAGGAATTATTGAGGACTTGTTGTGTTATAACAAAGAAACTTGATGTAAAGCATATTTTGGGATATTGAGCTATTGTGATGTTGTTGAGAATAACATGTGTGAAACTTTTAATAGTTAGATATTAGTGCCTAGGCGTAAATCTATAATTACAATGTTAGAAGATATTAGTCACAAAATCATGGAAAGGTTGGCTAATATGAGGGATTTTGCTGACAAGTGGAGCTGTGATGTCTCTCCTATGGCCATGGATATGATTCAAAAAGCTGGAATAGATGCTGAAAAGTGTTAACTTATTTGGAATGGCACTACAAAAAAACTGTCAATTAGCAACTAAAATTAGCGACGGCATTATTTTCATCCCGAATTTTACGACGGATTCGCGACTGTTTTATAATTCCATCGTGGAAAGGATATTTTCTATTTTTTGTGATGAAATAGCGATGGAATGAATAAACAGTCGCTAATTATTGGCGGGAAGTATACGCGCAATGTTTTGCGATGGAAGTAGCGACGAATATTTCCGTCGCTAGAGTTTATAATTTTTTATTCATGCAACAAGTTCCAGAAACTTTAGCGACGAACATTTAAGTCGCTAATTTTGGAGGGAAAATATAGAGCCTTTTTTTGCAACGGTTTAGCGACGGAAATTAATCTGTCGCTAATAGTAATTTGTTACATTAAAACAATTAGCGACGAAAATATTTAGTCGCTAATCCGTCGCAAATAAATTAAAAAATATTTTTTTAATTTCACTCACATGATTTTTGTACAGTTTCAAGTGATTTTATTATAGACCATATGAAATGAATATTTTATTTTGTAACTGAAAATTATAAATTATTTTATAAGTTGATAATAATTTTAATTTTTTATTAATTATACCAAAATCTAAAGTTATTTATTTAGAAAATTTACATTTTTAATAATAATAATAATAAACTAATTGTTACAATTAATATATATTTGCATGTTTAAGATTAATAAAAATAAATATTTATAAAATAATAATATAAAATTTATTATTTCATTTAAAATAATAATAAAAAATTTGTAATTAATTTTTATTTTATAAATTTTAAATCAAATATTAAATTATTAGGAATTCTATTGATTTCTTTATCAATTATCCCCAAATATAAACTTATTTATTTAAAAAAATTTATATTTTTAATAATAATAATAATAATAATAATAAAGTAATTGTTATAATTATTATATAGTCATATTATGAAAAATAATAAATATAAAATTTATATAACAATAATATAAAATTTATTATTTAATTTAAAATGATTATGAAAAATTTATAATTTATGTTTATTTTGTTAAAATTTTGAGCAAATTTTAAATTATTAAAAATTTTAGTTATATATATTTACAAAATTATCCTTGAATACAAGGATAAAATGATGAAATTTGGTAGAGGCATTTTAGTAATTTCAAAAATTTACCTAACATATAAAAATAACATTTTCTCTCCCCTCACCTCTCTCTACCATTTCAATTTAATGCGTATATAATTTTAAGCTTAATTTATTATTTAATTAAATAAGAATTAATTAATTGAATTAACTTCAATTTTTAATAATTGAAATGTCTAGTTCTATAATTAAATTATTTTTATTCAAACTTAATTGTAACATCCCAAAAATTTGAAATCTTGCGAGAGCACTTTTAATACGGGTGTACAGTATTTTAATACTGGTTATAGGATTATCTTATCTTTTATAAATGTAAGCACACCAAGAAGAAATGAAGTTCTAACTAGTGCCTGATATATAAGGAATTAATTAAATAAATTGTTGCAGCTATTAGGTAAGAGAGTTATACTTGTCAAATTTGAGGATTTAATAAGATATAAATTATGAAACATATAGATATACATGAGGGTTATACATGAGACTTGATTTTATTTTGGTGGTCCATATTAACTGCTCGCATCCAAAGATGTGTAATTATGATTATGATATTACTTCTTTTTATCATTAATTTTTTTAATTATTGAAGCTGCTAATATTACTTCATTTTGAATCAAATAATAAAATCTCTTATTTGCAAGCATACTTACGTTAAGCCCATCAATTGATACTATGAGCTAAAGGAAATTATTAAAACATGTTTGGTAAATAAATTTATATAGTTATGGTGAGTTTTAAAATGCTTCTGAAAAAATAAAAGCATTTATTTTTGTTAATTTTGAGTAAGATTTTGGTTCAATATGTTGAACTTGTCTATATTTTTGCTACTATTATTGAATAATAATAATAATAATAATAATAATAATAATAATAATAGAGTAGACATCTTGTAGACCTTCGTTAGTGAATATAAGGGGTTTGTTCAAGGTGCATATACTTGTGAATATAGGGGTTCGTGCATAGTAGAATTAAATAAATGGAGGACTAAGTGAATATAATAATAATAATATTGTCAATTGAAAACAAGTCCCATATGAAATCATTGTGCCCACACAAATTTATCAAGGATATGTCTATTAAAACAAAAGAAAAAGAGATAAAAGAGAGGAAGCAAGAAGAACAAGGAAAAGAGAGAAAAGAAGATCGGGAACGGAATAGGGGATGCCACCGGTCTCATCATCGATCAACGGCGCAGACCACCGGTGTTTTCTTTTCGCCGCTGCTGCTGGTCCCTCCCCTCACCGTCGATCTGTTCCTTTGCCTATGGCATTATTTTGCTCCTCCTTCCTTGCCATAACCGAGGTATGTTCTCCCTTTATTCCGGTGAGCCACGACGTCAGACGGCGACTTCCCTGGCACCGGCGAGTCCTTAAAGGCAAGGCGTTTACCTCGACACCCTTCGTTTGCCTCCAATCAACGACAACCTGCAGATCGGAGAAAGGAAAAACCAGCAGTTTAGAGTAGATCCCAATCAAATGAAGGTGCGTTGGGGCGCATGTCCACTGTTGTTGGACTTCTCTTGACGTCGGCTACCTCCAGGTGTCATTGGTTTCACGTTGGTGAAGCTCCGATCAAGATCCAGCTAGGCTTCGACGAGCTTAATGACGAACCAAAAAGAGGAAAACGCAGGAAACGGCTACGTGACTACCAAAATTAGCTTTCCTTATATTTTTTTATGTAAATGGTGCTAGTTACAGAATATTATTTTGTTTAAAGAAGTAAATGTGTGATGTTTTTGTTTTAAATTTTCTACTCTGTTGAACATGAAATTTGTTTATTAAATTAATGGATTAAATTGCATGTTTAATTAGTAATAATACCTAGTATAAATAGAGAAATTAGATGGAATTGTAACTTATAGCAACTGAGGCTATTTATGCTTTTTCTTGAACTTGTGTCACTGTTGGAGAGTTTCATGACAATTTTCACCGTGCAGGTTCCAGACATGTTGGGTTGAAGAAGCTAAAAAACCAAAGTCGTGGCTTTTAAGAGCACTGAACAATAGCCTTGGTAGAAGGTATTGGCTGACCTCCCAAGTTATTTTGTTTATTTTTTAATTTCATTGTTAGATGCTAACAAAGTCAAACTGATAACCACACGTATTACCTGAACTGATCTCTTTTTATTTGTTTGTATTCCCTTGCATGTTCTTAAACTAATAACAATAGCAGGGTGCTCTTGGGTGCTTGAAATTGGTGAACTTGAAAGCTAATCAATTTTCTTCCGATTTCTTTTGATGTTTAATTGGAACCTTTTTGCTGATGAAACTCACATTAAGTTATGTTTTTGGACTTCTTGTAGATTGGCAATGATCTTTCACAATTTGTGGGGCTTGTAATACTAAATCATCTGTTAAAGGTTTGTTCATCTTCCCAAAAAGAGAAATGACAAATTGCAATTGGTGTCTTATAATTTGACAAAACTAAAAATTTGTCATAGTGTTATTGCCATTTGTTTTTCTTTTTCAAGGAAATAAAACTCGTTGACCTCCTAGGATTTTGACCAAAAATTAATGCGTGTATATATACATGTATATAGACCTCAGATACAAGATGATGTTACTATCCTGGTTGTTTTAGCATATATATCAATGAAAGAGAAAGTTAAAAGAATGTTGTTAAATAACAGGACTGATTTGCTGAAGTATTATTTAGTTAGGACTATGTTTGCATTGAAATTATTGGGTTTGATGTCAAACGGCTGAATTTTGTTAAGGTGAAATTCAAGTGTGGACACAACTCTAATTTGTTTTATTGATATGACATATGCTTATGAAGTATAATTTAATTGCCAAATTATATATAGTTTGTTTTAATACTTGTTTGTGTACCTCTAATAATAGAAAAGTCTTTAATTGAGGTGATACTAAGAAATTATATAAATCTAATTTATATAATAGATTGTTAAGTCGATATAGAAAAATATTATGCATTGCTTATTTCATTACATTCTCTTTTATTGCTAGTTGTTCAAACGTTGCAAATGAACACTTTCTTAAGTTGGCAGTAGAAGACTTCAACATCTGCCAATCAATACAAAAGGAAGAACTTCAATATCTTGAGAGGTACATGTTCTTGACCTTTTTCGTGGATCATGATATGATTTTGATGATATTCTTTTTGTATGTTCTTTTTAATGCATTTTGATGATATTGATGAACATAGGTTGTCTTTGTTCTATTTCTGCAATTTTTCTTTATTGCATTTTGTTTTCTTATTTGGACATAGGTTTTCTTATAGGATAACATATATATGCAGTGTATGAGATGGTTGTATATATGAGATGGCTGCTCATCGCCCTGCTTTCAAAGCTTTTGCAAGATTTCCTATTTTCTCTTTTCTTCATATCCTTATTCTTCTTTCATCCTTTTTTTTATCTCCTCTCTCCTTCTTCTTCTTCTTCTTCCTTTTTTTTCTTTGTTTCTAATTGCTGCTTCTGTTTCCAACAATTGGCTCAGATGTTATCTAGAACAGGTTATATAACTTATCATTCAAATTGTCCACCAATTCTAGTTGATTTTAATATTTAATTTGATGCAGTAGACTAGGACACGGCATATGCTTGATTAGTGATAATACACTTATTTTTATTTCCATATTTTTTTATGAATGCACTAGAATGACATAACATAATGTGTATAATATTTTTTTATGAATGAAGCAGAATGGATTAAGGTAATGTGTATAATATTTTAATGTCTTATATATAAATGTGCTAGCTGTTGATCATCATAGCTGACCTTTTTGTAGTATATCCTTGCCTTGCATTTTCATGGAGTTTCAGTCGACTGAAATAGATATTCTATATTGCAACAAGCCTGCATGTGCTGTAGTCATAAGATATCACTTTGAAATTGAAAAATGCTTTAGCTTTCAAACTATTTTGCCTTCAGAGTACATGTCCAACTGTCAGGGTTCACTTCTGTGGTGAAACATCATAATGAAGTATTTAACACTGAACTTCCATAATAGTTTTATGCCCAATAATATTTATCCATACCTAAACTTGAGTTTTGTAATTGTATTTCACTAACTGATTACCTTCATTTTGTCTTGCAAGCCATGGCAGGATTGATCTTTAAATTGCGTAAGGTATTGTGTTTTATTGCCATTGTTTACTGTAACATTACGTATGATATATCCATAAAATTGTATATTGGGTCTCTTCTATTGTCCCTGCATACATTGCTTCTTTAATAATAATGACACTAATAATTTTTTTACTATTAAAAGACCCGGAGAAAAAATTAAGGGTAGAGAGATAGTGAGGGCAAGAAAAAGCAACCTAAGAATGAGAGTCTGGGCTGTTACACTTTTTCCCCTACTACTACCTGTTTTAGTTCTTCAACTGGTTCTGCTGCTTTTGTTAGGTTCTGCATTCAGTCACTTTCATTACAACAAACAACAATATGGGCAATTGTGGCACTAAAGAGGAATTTACTGTTGTCTCTAATGCTCAAGGTTTCATTTTTACTTTTTTGTAATTTTCTGTCCAGATCTGGGGCTCCCCATTGTTTTTCTGTGCTTAAAATGACTCACAAGTGATAAAATTTTGTTCCTTTTTAAATTTTGTGCAATGGGTTTTGTTAAAGTTCAAAACTTAAATTGTGGGTTTGATTTGATTTATGAGCTTGTGCGATTGTGAATTTGGTTGGTAGTTCAATAGCAGCTTCAGTACATGTTATCTTCTTCATCCGTGGGAGTTAAAAATGGTTCAATTGAGAAGAAGCACGATAGGTCTATATCAGATCTGAGCGATCCTACATCTACTCCAAGAAATTTTGAGGATTCTAGAAAAAATGTTGTTCTATATACTCATGTTATTGCATTTACTTTGTTTGAACTGGAGACTATAACCAAAAGCTTTCACTCTGATTACATTCTGGGAAAAGGTGGATTTGGTACTGTTTACAAAGGCTACATTGACGAGAACGTTAGAGTTGGCCTGAAATCTCTCCCTGTTGCTGTCAAAGTCCTTAACAAGAAGGGCCTTTAGGGCCACCGTGAGTGGCTTGTATGCCCCTTATTCTTTTTCTTCTCAAATATGTATAATTTTTGTTTTTGATTTTGACTACTGATTTTTGTGAATTGATGAATTCCAGACAGAAGTCAACTTTTTGGGGCAACTCAGGCATCCTAATCTGGTAAAGTTGATTGGATACTGTTGTGAGGATGATTATAGATTACTTGTTTATGAGTTCATATTCAGAGGAAGCCTTGAGAATCACCTTTTTTGAAGTATGCTGTTTTTTCCTTTTATCCCCATTGTTCTCTTA
Source organism: Excoecaria agallocha (assembly GCA_037975025.1). NCBI lineage: Eukaryota > Viridiplantae > Streptophyta > Magnoliopsida > Malpighiales > Euphorbiaceae > Excoecaria > Excoecaria agallocha. The sequence continues at coordinate 11,743,575 of CM075819.1, read as the reverse complement.
TCTTTACATTATAGGAATTGCTATTTTTTGATGCTAATGTGCCTTCCATAAATCACCTTTCCCTTTGTTTCTTTGTAAAGCCTAAATTGCCGGGTGTTGTATGTGGTAGGTTCAACGACTGGTAGAGGGATATTATGACCACAGTAGCCTTTTTTTCACATTCAAATTTCACCCTGACTTGGTATAGTTGATTTTGATATAGGTAATTGATGTTCTCTACCCAGGGAGACCTAATGTTTCCAAGGTATAACTCTATTCTAATGCATTTTTTCCCTTTTCTAATCCTATTATTCTGTTTGCTCTCTGTAGTCTAATGTCTATTATGTTAAAGAAGTAAAGGATTGGTGAAAATTATAGATTCTCATTTTGATTCTCTATTTTCTGCTTTACCATTTATTACATTTGGGATCAAATATAGTGTCTGCATCCAATTGCATTATAGATCATATGGTTATGATGGTCTTAGATATCTTCCACATTTGCATGTTTGGCTACTGTTTTGATTTGTGTCGTTCCCATAGTCAACATTGGTGTCTTGAACTAAATTGATGTTATTTCATTGTGGTGCTTGTATTGTAGTCATAATAAATGAAAAAAAAATTAATATATCTTATTTAAATTTCTTGGGTGTGCATCTGATTGGGAGGTGGGAAATCCACTGGATTTGGGTTGATTTATGATTTAGTTGAGAATGCAAAGAAGTATGAGCCTAAATACAGACTCATCAGGGTAAGTTTCAACACTCTTTCAGAATGAGAACTTTATTTCCATTTTAGATAGCTTAGAGAGAAATCTTTTTTTTTGTGCCTTCGCTTTTATGCACTTTACTGCCAAACTGGCATGTTTAGTTTTCTAGGTATATAGGCTGAAGGATTTATACATTCTCACTGGAATGCTTTTCAGTTGGTTTCATTGCATTTTAAAATAAAACAAAAGCTTGGAGTTTTGTTTTATATTGAGAGTCCATGTGAGAAACTTTTCTAATTTCTCAAATTTATATTGTCATTGTTGTTAGATTTTTTGCATCAGTGAATACCTGTTCTGTTCATTTATAAAATTTGGTTTTTTGATAATGATTGAGTTTGAAAAGTTTTCACAATACATTATTTTTAGTTAAAAAGAGGGCAACAACCCTAAAACAGAATTCAATACATTTGATGTATGCTTTATAAATCTGTTGATGAGGGCAACTTATGATAATAATCGTGTTCTCATATTAGATACGCACTTATTTGTTAGGTTTTGATTATTCTCAAAATATTATCTGTGCTTGCTAAACTGTGTCTTGTCTTTGTGTAGAATGGGCTTGATACTAAAGTGAAGAAGTCCAGGAAGCAATTGAAGGAAAGAAAGAACAGGGCGAAGAAGGTCCGCAGAGTAAAGAAGGTTAGCTAGTTCATTTCATATGTGGTGGCTTCATCACATCTATTCATCTCCTCTGATCTCGCCCTTATTGCTTGTCTTTCGAATTACGAGTAATCATTTGCCTTTTGATTTTTTTTTTCACAGATAAAGGCAAATGCTGGCAAGGGTGGAAAGAAGAAATGATTTTTCAAGTATTTTATTATAATCTTTAAGCACTAATACTCTTGTTTGGGCTTTCTTTAGCTTCTAGGTAATTTTGGATGAAATCTTGTGTTGTCTACTAGGTGTCAATTTTGTACTGAATTGTTCGGCAGTTTTTTCTTTTTTGAAAGGATGATGATTCATGATGTAAATTATGGTCAAGAGTCTAACGTAATGAGTTTATGAATTCTTTTGTTGAATTCCATGTTCTTAATTGGAGTTTGAGCTATTCTTGAAATTCCTATGTTCAAAGCCTTAGTGAGATCATTTGTAAAATTTAAGAAATGATTCCACGTTGTTCATGCTGAAGCAGGTGGGCCATTACCAATTCATCATTTGTCTTAGTTAGGTGCACGACAGTTTCTTAGCTAATGTGTAATAATTTAAAATTAAATTATGCAATAATTTAGCGACGGATTTGTGACAACAAGCTTGGTGCTAATGTGTAATAGATATAATTTAAGAAATAATTAGCAACTATATTTCGTCGCTAACTTTTACAGTAAATTTATAATTAGCGACGGAAAATGTAGTCGCTAAATATTATTATTATAATTCAGCGACTAATTATGAATATAAATTAGTGAAGGAAATAAAAATTAGCGACAAAATTTGTCATCGCTAAATTAGCGACTAATTTTGAATTCTGTTGCTAATATATTCGACATCACTAATTTATTTTAGCAACGAAATTATGGTAATTAGCGACGGAAATATCCGTCGCTAATTAGCAGTTTTTTTGTAGTGTGGGGCCTGTGGATTTGAGATAATTAATGACGTTTATAAGCATATAGTTGCTATTAAGAACATGACATCCTCTTGTAAAGCTTGGCAACTCAAAGGTATCCCTTACAAGCATGCCATTTGTGCAATGATGCATAGAAAATTTGAGCCTTTTGATTTTGTAGCAAAGTAGTATATGAAAGATACGTACTTGAGGGCATACAATAGTTATATACAACCCTTTACAAATATGAAGCTTTGGCCAAGTAGTCAGAATCCGGCAATTGAACCTCTAAAAATAACAGCCATGCCAGGGAGACCAAAAAAATAAGAGGAAGGCAGCAGATGAACTAAGCAAGAAGTTTGGAAAGATATCAAGAAAAGGTGCACACATGACATGCTCACACTGCAAGACTAGAGGGCACAATAAGAAAGGATGTTCAATATTGGTTAGTCACGTTACATTTGTATTATTAGTTATAAGTGTCTAAAATATGATATATCTTTTTTTCACTATATATTATTGTGATACAATTGACAAAAACAAGGAAGGAATGAATAAGGCCAAGCTAGTCATTCAAATGTTAATACTGAAAACATGCCAAATCAAAAAGTAGCAAGTCAACCAAATCCAATGGTTCAAGGCCAACCAAGTTAGAGAACATAAGAACAACCTAATTCCAAACCAGTAAGTCAACCAAATCAGTGCTTCGAAGCTGCTAGACATGGAAATCAGGTGCCAGTTGGTACAAATGTATTAGCTTCAAGTGTTAATCCAGCAGGTCAAACTTATGAAAGTAGGGGTAGAGGTCGAGGGAGGGCAAACTATTCAAACATAAGAGGATAAAAAAGGCAAAGAGAAGAAGGCCATTAAATTGTTTATGACCAATTAGGTGTGAGCCTAGAAAGGGTAAGGACTACTATACATTACAATCTTTAAATTAATTTACAAAAATAGTGTAAATCAATTGTTGATTATCATAATATTTTTGCAGTATAGATGTAGGGAAAAATTTGTTTACACACCTACAATGTTGAGGGATGCTTCTTAGATAAATATTGATCTTGGGTTTAAGCCTCCTAGACTAAAGTGGAAAGGCAACAATGCAGTAACACAAAGGCAATTGATGGAGCAAAGTTCACGTGTCAGGATGACAAGAAGGCATACTACACAAGTGTCACAACAAGCAACACAAGTCCCTATTGGCTCTAGCCAATCATTCGGCTCTCACATTGCTTCTAATTCTAGCATATTTATGAAATCATCGAACAACTGTGATAATTTTAGTTGTACTGTGTTAACTATGGATCTTTATAAGGATTTATCTTAGTGAATGTTGTTAATAATGGTCACTTTTTGTATTGTATATAAATATTAATAGCCTCAACAGCCTATAACTTTTGGAAAGTTTCTACAATTTTCAGTTATTATGCAATCATTAGAATTGTTATAAATCATATCATTGGAATTGTTTTGTTTTGCATTGCATCTGCTTGTTTAAGTAGTCAACAGAATATGTAAATACAGGCACATCCAAATGTTGGGAAACACATGAACAAAAATTTTTAAATTTTCTCATAATTTGAAATTTAATAATACATTAATTCAAAAATACATTAATTCAAAAGATACATTCAGTTAATAACCACATCAATAATCCTATTACAAATGCCATAACAACAACCAAAAGATAACACACAGAGCAATTCCTTCTATGGCTATTTCTGCTTTTGTTCCTGCCATTTTCAGCCCTTGCTCCATCTCTCTAACTTTTCGAAGGAGTCCTAAAATCACATGTTTGTGATGATATGAAATTAGTGGATTAACCCACAAGAAGAACCTGCAAGCTTTTGGTTCTTGAATTAAACCAAACCCATGCATAAAAATTTTTAAAACAAGGGATGGGAAAGTATGATAAATTATTCTTTCAAAATAAGAAAGATGAACCTGAGTTCAAAAAAACCATAAATTATCATAATCAAATAATTCAAAAGATATGACAACCCCAAACTAATTGCATCTAAGGAACCTTCTTCTTGGATTTGCCATAATCCATGAGGTTTGAAGCTCAGCAAGTTCATGACAATGACACTCTGCTATATTATTATACATTATCTTCTTAGTCTTCTTCACACTATTAAGGATTGTTAGGAATTACAAAAGAGAAAATAAAGAAAGAATTGAGTAAGAGAGAAGATGATGAAAATCAGTAGAGAAGGAGATGATGTGAAAATCAATTTAGGGATTTTACCATTGAAGATGATGTGAAAATCAAACCTCACGCTCCTTGAACGCGTGTAACCCTGCCACTTCAGCTTTATTTTTGCCATTTAGGATGTCCAGTCAGCAAAAAGGGGTTTAAAATGTTTACTTTTTACAACATTAAGTGTCTAAATGGTAAACTTAAAACTATAAGGGTTGCAATGACAAACTTGTGCAAGTATAAAGGGCTAACTACATACTAAGCCATTCGATAATTAGCAAAAGAGAAAGCCTATTCCTGACATTAAGATCTCTCTTAATTATAGAAAATTCAGGCTTGTAAAGCCAAGATCTTTGAGCCTTATATTAAATATAAGTTATTAAATCAAGAACAACCACAACTCCCTATAATAACATCTCCTTGCCTATCAACTCCTGATAAAACAGCTAAAAAACTCCTGCAATAATACAAGGGGAAGTCACGACACTCGCAATCAGACCTAGATCTCTATACTAAAGAGATTGGCAAATTACCATAAACTGTTGAAAAAAGAAAAGGCATGAACCCCCTGAGACCAATCTTCTCTCATATGAACAAATTGGGGATGATTAGCCAAAACCCCAACTCTTATGCCATATCTCCAAAAAACTTCTAGCTTCAATTCTATATGAGTTATCAAAACCCTACTTCTTAACAACAAAATCAGCCAAGACATGACTCATTCTAGTATCTAGAAGCACAACAATAGAAGGTTTTGTGTCAATCATAAACCAATAGAAAGCCTACACAAAATTTCTACTAACTGCTCTTTTATAGTTCCAGACTAAAATTTTGCAATCCATGATCTAATAGGGTAAAGTTCCTTATCAGACCAATCTTCTTCATCATTGAGACTAGCGCGGTCATTAGAAGGCTTATTAAGATCAATATCATCAATTTGAAGCTTATATTATTTTTATGGGGCAAATGCTTTTTCTTTGCTTCGAATCTTTCCCATAGGTTTCTTACCAACATTCCTTAAGATCTTTTAAAGAATAGAGATATTGTTAGAAGAAGAAGATTTTTCATTTGGTTGCACTTTGTTGGGATTTTCCTTGAGAATACATTCAGTAGAAATGTGTAGTTTTGTCATAAAAGCTTTGATTTAAAATGAACTATTCAATGCTTGTTTTGTCTAATCATATATCGATTTCAATGGGTTAATAACACTACCCCACTATAGTTCTCGACTTCCTAAGAGTTTTAGGTTGTTGGGCTTTAAAACCATTATGGTGAAATTGTTCTACAGTGAACAGGGCTTTAGTTGGTCCAATTTTATTTAATTTCTTCTTTTATTTGTAGAATTTTTGTTATTATTATTCACAAGAATTTCAATAGGAGGGGACTCTGTCTTAGATTCTTCCTTCAATAAATCATCAGTTTGATCTAGTATATTAACCTCTTCGTTATTCGATAGAATCTCAAAGCAGAAGCCACGACGTGTTCTACAATTTGTCACAAACTTTTTTTCATACAAAATCTAGTATCATGCAGTGCTAGCAAACTTTACTAGAACATTTCAAAGAATGCTAGTATGTCTTTTCCACAAGTGCTTGACTTAGACTTGAAAATCTAAGTAAACTAGTAAAAGAATAAGAGAGAGCACACAAGATTTTGGGAGAATGTTTTCTATTACTCAACTTGAGTGTGTGCTACAAATGATGCCTTTATCTATTTATAGTCCTCCACCTCCTCAATGGATGGTAAGGATTCATTTGACTGTATTTTTTTATCTAGAATTGTCCATATAAATGTCTAGATATTTACATGTAAAGAATTATGTGGAACATTCTAGAGAATGTTCTAGAACACTAAAGAATAATCCATACATATCTACGCCTATTAAACCTCCCTTTGTCTAGACTTGTAGCAAATTTTGTGAAAAATTGCATTGCTTAGTGTGCATTTAAGGGCTAAAGGGATCCTTATTTGATGGGTTTATCACCAAAATATCCATTGAATTACCAACAACTACAACAACAGAAGGCTCATCCCTTTTGCCAATATGACAACTAGTGTTTGAATGCCCAAAGTGACCATAATTATAGCATATTTAAGGCAGCGATTCATACCCAATATGAAGAATTTTGTTATCAATAATAAAAAATTGAATCACTTCCTAAATAGGATTTGCTATCTTTTTTTAGAATTGGGATTTACAACATTTTCCATTTAAATCCCAGTGCGGTTGATGCTTTATCTCTATTTTATTTTATTTATTCCTTTATCTTTTTTCTTTTGTTTGTTGGGTATTACGAAATTTAAAAAGTTATAACTAAAAAGTGCCTTGGATTTGTGAAACATGTCCCTATCATCTCATATCTCGCTCTCCAAAAATTTACCCTTGTTGCTCTAATGCACCCTACAATTCTAACAACTATGTAATAATGGCATATAAACCAAATACATATCTATAATAATTTATTTGGTGTTATTTTGGATAAAAGACTTGGCTATGTATATGAATATTTTGGTTTATGATTAAGAGTTGTTTTGACTCTTAATGATTATGGATTAAATGTATATTTATACTATAAGTGATGCTTAAGTTAGCAATTATGTGATGGATTTGAGAAATTATGATAAATGGATGGTTGTATGGATTATGTAAGTTGCTTGATTAGTTGTTCAAGAAGGAAGGAAATTTTTGAGTTATAGTTTGATTGGAGATGTAGTTTATATTTGCAGATGATATTATAAAAATGTGTTGCTCTTTGTCAACATGGGGATAATGGCCCATATAGGGGAGTGTTGACACTGAATTTTGAGACTCCTGGGTTTAGATGAACATGATAATAAAACAATCTTTTAAAAGAGCAAAAGACTAGAGAAGCCAGGAGATTATGGATTAAAGGATTAGAATGGTGTTCTTAAAATTATAAAAAGTTGAAAAAATAGAATTTTTTGGTGTTCACAACTGTGAAATATTGACTTCACGCTTGAGAATTGCCCTATGAGTGCGCTTTATTGCAAGATAATTCACAACTATGATGTGTTTTTCATGGTTGTGACATTCCAAAGTCTAAAATTTAAAAATGTTATAAATAGCTAAATTTTTTAGCTATAGAACAAGGACGAATGATGAATTATCTCCCCAAATAGCTTTAAAATCTGCATTTTTCTATCTAAAAACTCTTTGCAAAACATACTAAAAATCACATTTTAATCCATTAATTCATAAAACCTTGGATTGCTTGAAGTTTCTCTTTAAATCGTTAGAGATAAAAGCTTGAAGTTTTATTTCAATTAAAATGGTAATGTCTTTATAAAAATCTAATAAAATAATTTAAATTGGTTTTTAATGTAAAATCTAAATTTTATTCATTAATGAACATCAAAAATCCATTTGGCTTTGATCAACATTAGGAACATAAAGAACAACACTATTCACAGTGTTTTACAATCGTGACTTTTTGCTCTCAGTTGTTGTAACACACTAATACCTCTCAGGAGTATTTCGGGGTTCTACAGTCACTAATAATTATGTCAATTAACCAATATAAGCATCACTATATAACTCAATTGACTTTAGTACAAACTACATAGTATTAAATTAAAACCTTTATAATAATCACAAAGTTTGATTACATGAACAAATCTCACTAAATTTTAATTAGATAGACAATTAAGAATTATACAAAATATAATGCTTTCTATGGTCCACACTATGTCTTCAAGAGATTCTTTTTCGTTGTCATAATCTTAGCCTCTAGAACATCTTCAACTCCAAACCTACTCAAGTAACATATAAATAAGTCATTTATAATAATAGTTCACTAAGTACAACTAAAAATACTCTTAAGTAATTCATAATTTTAACATTTCATTTTACTATATGCATTACTAAATTTAACTAGCGTAAACCTTTACTAACTAAAATTATTCTTAGGTGCATGAAACAAATCAACTACCTACTCATGTTCAACTAACTTCACTAATCATTCAATTCCACTCTATTCGAAGTGAATTTTCCTATTGAGTTATTGCTCTAAAGTTGCCAAAAACACTTAACTCTTTTGTAGGTCACTTTTTAACTTGCCACTAACACTAGAATACTTAAAGATACATTTGGTATATGGTTCGGACTCAAAATTTGTATCTTAAGCTTCCAATTTATTCTAAAATCGAGAATCAAAACCACATAGTTCTAACTTGTGATTTACGTTCAACTTGACTAATAAGAACATGTAAACCATATACTTTATATCTTGTCATAAGCAATTACACATACAACTTGAATTACCGTCATTATATACCTAATTATCACATATTCCGTATGCATCAAGCATAGTACATATACACTATAAACACTTTCATAGCTTGAACTCAATATAATCGTGGACAGTTGAAAACACTAAATACCATGTAGGTATCGAATCACCAAACACTATTTATTACAATGTCAACACTAGATACCTGAAGGCATCGAATCACTAGACACTTTGTTAAGGTGCCAAATTAACAAAGGATATCGAAAGGGTATTGATTCAATATCTCATGTAAGTCCACGACTATGTCTAAATCAAGCATACGCTAAGACTTTACTCACTTATACCCCATTCAATTACATTTATACCAAACTAGGTTAAGAACACTTCACTATAATTATAAATCAATAGCACATTCATAATCACTCATTAACACATTTAATACACTACTGTTACAATATTCATCATTCTATCATATCTTAAGATCACATTTCACTATGATTCATAAATGAATTCAAGGTAATACAAGTAAATTCACACATAATAAATCTCTTTACACTCCTATAGATAAGCTTACAAAGTTTTATTAGTGTCTGAAAAAGCTCAAAAGACATTTGGTAACTTTTGGTTGAGGTTCGGTAAACTTTAGGGACAACATGTTAGTAGTTATACCCTAAGCCAAATATTTGTTCTTTTATGCAATATCACATTTCATTTTATAAAATTTGGTTTTCTTTATATTATTATGTTTTTGTTGGCATGTTATGTTATAATAATATTTACAAATAACAAACTAATATTATTTTAAATGATTATTTATATATGGTGATATAAATCAAACTTATAAGTACTTGTTAGAGAATGGGATACTAGATAGAACCGGTATGAGATGCTATATGGGTTAATGTCATTAGTGATCTCATAATAGTTATGTTATTGATCCTTAGACCTGAGATTATCATAGTATCCTACATGACAAACATTACATTTTGATATAATCAAATAATATCTTTAATCAGATAATCATAAAGGTTATGATTGGACATGATAAGAATTATACAGAAAATAATGAATAATCAAAAAGGAATTTGTCTCTCTCTTATAAGAGAGATATCTATTGGGCCCCTCAACAAGTAGAACTGAGAAATGCATGGCCGTTCTCAAACGAATTAATATATGGAATGATCAATATCATTTAAAATTATTAGTTTACTTAGTGATCGAGAAATTATATGTTTAAACTATATAAGTTTAACATGGATCATGACTTATGTTTAAACAAGACATCGTGTGACAAACATATTATAACATGTTCTATTGACTAGGTTAAAATTAAATTATTGATGTTCATATTATTTGGGTAGTCATAATACATTGCTAGAAGTTGCTTATGACTTGTGAGCCCATGACAGAATTGGGACCCTCTGCCAACATAATATGAACCTATTAGGTCGCACACATTGAACGTGATAAATGGACTAAAGGTTAATTCAGATATTTTGAATTTTATTTTATGACAAATTAAAATTCAAAATAAAAAAATTAAAGTTAATGTTATAATTCTTATTTAAATAAGAAATAAAGTATTTCTTATTTTAATAAGAAATGTAAGCCTGAAATTTTCTGTCTCTAAATTAGGGTAGGTCACACACACACACACACACACACACACACATATATATATATATAGTTTAAACCCTAAGCATACTGAATTAAAGTGGTAATAGTCATTTATTTTGAGAGAGACAAAATTTTGTTATTCTGTAACCTTGAGAAGAATACAAAAATATCAAACCCTAGTCGCCAAGGAAGGAAGCTAGCACCCCGAACGACTCCAATCATCACGTTCGAGTGTGGATATTGATAGAAGGTGTTTGTTTTGCATGAGACAACACCTGTAAAATTGATTTTCTATGCTTCAAGAGGTTGGTAACCGTTACATCCACTCTTTTGAATTAGTTAAATCGCATGGATCTTGGTGGGTTTCAATTTTTTTGCTATGTTATTATTTTATTTTATTCTATCGAAACCCAACACAACATGCAAGTGATCTGATTAAGATGGCATTCAACTCAGTTGGGTTAGGTGCTTCTGCCTACCTAGAATACAAGTGACCTGGCTAAGATGGCTTTCAACTCAATCGAATTGATGTAAAAATCCAAAAATCAATAGACAGATTTTCGAGGTTCAATTTGTATAGCAATTTTAACCTAAAAAAATATAATTTTCTAAAATGCCTTCCTTTTAGAAAATTATTCCACTGTGTCTTTAGTTTTTATAAAAACAAAAATCAAGCAATTTGGACAACTATCCAAAAAGATATGCACAAAACTATATTGACTATTCCTATTGATAGGGCAACAGTCATTACACAACTTCAAGCCAAAATTCGACAGACTTAGAGGTAAAATTCAATTTTGGTTCCTTTTACAAACTTTTAGATATATGTATTATCTTTCATCTGCAACTAGAATTACTCCATTTGAATCTTTTATAATGTATGATATTCTCAAAATAGTCTTAATAGGTCCTATGAGTTTTATAATAGAATTTCACTCTAACACTATACTTGCATTCTTTCAACTTATTTGCTTGTTTAGACTTTTCAATCACACTCCAACATATTTCAACTACATTACGTAGCACTAATATTCCATTATCTCTTATTAAACATAAACACAAGAAGATTTGGATGCTCATACCTTGTTTGAAGCTCATATTCCATCTCTTGTTGACCTTAGTCTTGTATTTCCCCCAATTAATCTCACCAAAATCAGTATTTCAAAGTTATTTATCTATCAAGTACTCATATCAAAGTATACACTTGAAGAAATTAAAAGGGAAGGATCAATCTTTACCTCTTGAATGCTCATATGCTGTAAAGCCTTCCCAAAAATCTACAATCTCTTTCTCCAACCAAGAACTAGATTTTTGAAGGGCTAGAGGAGAAAGAAAAGAGAGAGGGATGAAGGAAGAAACTAAAACCTTCATGTCCCCTTTCTGACCAAAGTGGCCGGCCAACACAATCTAAATCTCCTCTTTCATTAATTTTTATCTTATCAAGTTTCTAGAAGGACCAATGTCCATCCGTAATTGGTTTTACTTTTTTATCTTTACATAATTGTAAATTAGCCCCATCACTGTCTTTTATTACATAATTGCATGGAACCTCAAATAACATAACATATAAGCCTATGAATTTCTTGTGTTTTACTTAAATAACTTACTTATTGTAAGTTACAAAAGTACCCTCACTTAATTTCATTAACACCAATTGTATTCCAATCGATCACTAGCCTATATAATCAGGTCACATTCCTATTAGAGGCTTAATTGGGGAGTTAAAGTTGTAGGTTTCTTTGTCTTCCATTCTATTTCTATGAGTTGTGTACTTCACAACGGTGAATCATTATTCACAAACGTACTATCCTGATTTCAGGAATTTGATTTTTTTTTAGGTTTTTGGTTTTCATTTTTTTATTTATTTAATTTCTATATTTATTTACTATATCATATTTATTTATTTATCGCTTTATTTAATATTTTGTATTTAAATATCAAATTTGTTAATTCCCTCATTTATTTATTATTTTTGAAGTATATTAGATTTAATTTTGTATTTATATATATATATATATATATATATATATATATATATATATGTTTTCAATATAATGAAGATGTTTTTACAAGATTGGTGGAAAAATCACATAGAAATGTTTATACTATTAAATTGGGACTTCAAACTAATGAAATGGACAAATGTCCTATTTTTCACCTAGAATTCACATTAAAAATAATATTGTTAATAAAATGGAAAAGAATTCTTTTTTATTAATTTATTAAAATTTTTTTAATAAAATAGAACCTATATCTTGGTTTTCATCCAAGAAAAATGACAAGAAAAAATTCTTTGTCAATTTTATGAGAATACCAATGTCCTCACTTAATTTAAACGAATAAATAAAACCCGTTTAATATATTATTATACCATAATGTACATTTAAATATAAGTCAAGATGCATGATTTCTATCAGTTGTACCAAATAAAGTAACTATATAGAAGTCAAAATATGAAGAAAAAGACATGCCTAGATACTTTATTCTATGGATAAAGGATCTACTTGATAAACGAAGCATCGTAAAGTTCAATTATCAAGATTTTTGGCTGATACAATAAGAACTGCTTACTTATGTTACTTGTTCCAGAAGATATTTCATCCCCTAAACGTCGTAGAGAATTAAGAATTCTAATTTCTTTCAATTTAAAAAATACAAATGATATTCGTATAGATACAGAAATTTTCAATGGCAAAAAAATAAAAAATGTTAGTCCTGTTGTGGATAAAGGCAAACATTTTGATAGAGAAAAAAATAAACTAATTAAATTAATGGGCATCATGCCATCTAAAATAATGTTTTCTTTCAGGCCTGTCAACCGATCAATATGACCGCAGAGAGCAACTTTTGCTAAAATACGAGTAGTTTCTTGAAAACTAGCCTCGAGTATGAAACTTTGAGTATTCAGAAATGCTTTCATTATTCCTAAGTGCTTTTTCAACTCTCTCAAAATGGAATTTATTCCAAACATATATGCCATGGTTCCTTACTTTGACAAGGTAAAAATATCTAAATTTGATATTTTTAGATACCCTTTCGGACTTATTATCGATACTAATTTGGACTTATTATCGATACAATGTGACGGTAAAAAATTTGTATCTATTTTTCATGATATTATGCATGGATTAGATATATTCTCCTTTATCACTGAGTGGTCATTTAGGGGCCTTAGCTGGTGATCTGGGTTATTTCCCTTTCGAAGATAAAGCTTATCCCCTATCGTCTCACTGGTTGACCTTAACCCTATTATTTTGAGGTTATATCTAGTATTCAGAGATTTGCCTCGACCTTTTCCAACCCTTACTACCCAACCTAAGAGCATATAACTAATGCCTTCCACTTATTAACAGGGTTCTACAGTCAATCCATGACCCCTGCATGTCGAAGGCATCCTTAGGGTGATCTCAAAATTCCTATAGGGTAGAGATGATAGGGTCAATCCATGGATTTTCCTTCCTTCGTATCTTAATGCATGTATTTAAGGTATTCAGAGCTATTATAGCGGGATCCATTTTTTGGGAAATATGAGTCGAAGCAATAACAAAAATATTCTGAATGGAACATCTTTCACAATCCCTGAAGAGATAGCTCACTAATAGACTGAGGGATAAGTAATTTGACTCGTTCACATCCAGATCATGAATGTATGGAATCCATATTATGCAAGGAGACAAATTTATTCATTGTGGTCAAACTCTATTATGGATTTCTGACCACATTCTCCATGGGGCCCTCTTATCTCTTCCTTCTCCAAGCTTAGGTTATAGAAGAAGGAATTGAAAAGAAGGTATCAACAACAATAGGTTTTATTATGGGACAGCTCATGATGTTTATATTTTTGGTTTCATCTTTATGCTCCGCCTAAATAATTGTTGTGAGCAAGCTTATGATAATGAATTTTTTTTATAAACCAAGTAATCGTTGCCGAGTGACCGATTACAAACAACAAAAAATAATAAAGAAATGAATACAAGAATTTTTTTATTTGAATTTTTTTAAGGCTATACGGACTCGAACCGTAGACCTTCTTAGTAAAATAACTCAAATTAACTATTATCAAAATAATTCAAACTTTTTCAAAGACCCAACATGCAATTTTTTTTTTTGCATTGGGCTAATTAACTGATATAAATAATCATTTAGTCTACCATAATTCTCTTGGCATAAAGATAACAAGATGGCTTCATGTGCTCTTATTTCTGGATTCTAATATTAGAGCACTACTAAAGTGTTTCAAATAAGGGTTCAAATTCAAAATGGATTCGACCACGAAAATGCTCCAATGTGATTAATTTTTTATAAGAATATTGAATAATTATAAGTAAATGATTTGCATGGGATAAGGTAATCATGAAACCTTGTTGCTCATATGATATATTGCCTATAATTCATGAACCTAGTTACCGTGGGAAACATATCGTGAATTTTTCTGAATAATTAATTTTATGTTCGTTTTTTTCTCTTGTTTGATTTAAAGACAACTCATGAATATATAAAAATATTATTTTATTGTTCTTTTTCTTTTATTATTCTTTTATAGTGAAAGGAGTTGGAAATTGGTTGTTAATAATAGATTTCTAAGAGAAATAGGTAAAAGAAATGTCCATCCAAAATTTAAAACTTGTTCCATTCTTGAGAGAATTCCTAGTTCGTGCTAAGCTAAGGCTCAACCCAGTTATAGCATTTGAAATAATAGTAGATTCATTCACAAGATCTAAAGGCATTTATTTCGAGCATTTATGAGGTGAAAGAGCTTACTCAAAGATTCCTATAATCACAAATAAAAGCTTTGGTAAATGCCCTCGATCAGTGCAATGGGATATGTCTATTTATCTATCTCTTGACTCGAAATGGGAACAAGTTTAAAAAAAGATCTTAGAGTGTCTATGGTAGGGCCAGAAGGGTCCCTTAATGCCTTCTTTTTTCTTTTCATCAGAGTTATATCAAAAATACTTGCCATGGTAAGGAAGAAGGGGAGAACAACCACACTTGGAGAGTGCAGTACAACGAAGAATTGTATGTTGCGTTTGGGAAGGATGAATCGCTCCCAAAAAGGAATCTATTTATCCTCTCCCAATTGGTTAGATCATAGATTTTATGATTTACTTCACAGGTGAGGTCTCTGGTTCAAGTCCAGGATGGCCTAGCTACACCAAAGAAAAGAATAGAAGAAGTATTCAGGTGAGGTCTCTGGTTCAAGTCCAGGATGGCCTAGCTACACCAAAGAAAAGAATAGAAGAAGTATTTGACTCCTTTATGCATGTTCCACTTGGCTCAGGGGGATATAACTCAGTTGGTAGGTGGACATACATATATGTTGTCTTAAAGTGTGTACGGGTCTCTCTTTCTCTTTTGTTTTATTTATCATAAGATTCACCTTTTTTTAATTAACGATAAATATTAGTTCTTTATCAATTCCCATACAAATATCTAAGAAATATATTACCATTTTGTTCGGATTTTCATATATATAGGTATAAAATAAAACTGAATTTATTGTTCATAATACATAATTCAATTAAAATATTGTATAAAAATATCATTTCCTCGATTCTTTTTTATTTGAGAATTTCGGGATTTTTGATTGGACAAGTTTTATAAAAATAAAAAAAGCATTTTGGTCTACCTTACTTGATTTTTAATCAATTTTTATATCAAAAACATATTAATAAATCAATTATCAATCAATGTTTTAAATTGCTTTTTAATATGATTAAGTGAGTTTTATGTTTTATTCCATGATTTATATGAGTGAGAAAAAAGATAAATTATCAATTTAAAGATCCAAATCAAACTTCACATTAACTAAGGGTATAAATAAAAGTTAGGTTTCAAACCCTTCTCTTAATTTGGTCTTATAAGACTAGACCATTTTTAAATGTTTTGTTGGATGACAACTCCATTTAACCTACCTTGTGATACTTAAAAGACGAATCTTGTAATTGGTCATCAACAATAGAATAAGAGTTCTTTAAGCCGCTAGACTCGTCTTTCCAAAGGACTCGAGTTTGGCGAATTGGATCAAATTCTTAGGGATTTTCATTAGACACAAATCATTTTCTTTAAATATCATTGTACTTATGACCAATTAACACTAAAATTACAAAAGAAAATTTCATAATAGTAAAATATATGAATTGAAATTTATTTTCGACCAAAGTTATTTTCATCTGAAAACTGAAAAGTAGATGCCGGAACTCTACCATAACAATATGTATACGACATAAATTGACACGAAAAAATCTATATCATCATTTAATCAAATGTCATACTAAAATTGACACATGAGACTTGAAAAGTGAATTTTTTATCTTTTTTTTGCCATGTCATACTCCATGTGTACTCTTGATATGACTTCTCTTCTAATTGGATGCTTATATAGGTTATCATGAGTTAACAATTAGTTAGTTTGTGCTTTATGTGTATTACTGGGGTAGAATTCCGGTGTCTATTTTTCATTTTCTTGACAAAAATTATTTTTGTTGAAGAAAAATTTCAGTTTAGATATTTTACTATTATTAAATTTTATTTTGTAATTTTAGCATGAGTTGGTAATGAGTTGAGTTACTGTCTATAATTGAACTTTATAAGTTAAGGGTTTCTATTAAATCTGACAAATAGATCAAGTTGAAATGAATTGAGTCATAAACTGATTGGATTGTGATCGAATTGAATCAAGTTACATGCAGATCAAACCGGTTATGAACCAATTTGTAAATTAATTAAGTCAGATTGGATTATAGGTAAATTCATTTGATTTTCTTCAAAGTTTTTCTATAAACTATTTCTTAGACCTAATTGTGACCCAAATGAATAGACATAATTATAAACTATAACTTCCTCGGTTAATTGTGACCCAACAATTCTAATAGGGAGGACTTCTTAATTTATTAGTATTTGAAAATCATTAATGAACCAAATTATTTAAATTGTGTGGCAATATAGGAATAAATTTGTAGATTCTGTTCAAACTAGAATCCTTTTTTTTATGTTGGATAATTATGTAGAGTATTAGTATAAGGTACTCCTTCATAAAGAGAGAGTAAGACAGATGTATACAAATGGAAATAAAAATTGAATTAACAAAAAAAAGACAACATATTGGCAGAAAAATAAACGGTGTAAATGGAAATTTTGAATGGCATAAAGAAGGAACAAAGTACAGTATAGAGCTACATAATAAAAGATGGAGCCACTAGTTTTAAAGAAATCAAGATGGATTTAGCCTAATTCAATTTTAGTTTTTCAAATTATATAGATAATGTCATATTTAAATTATGGGAAAAACTTAAAAGCTCAAATTGAGTGATTCAAATAAAGATAATAATGTAAATATTTATTTTTTAATTTTATTTAGGACAAAACTAACCTTTATAAAAGTAAGATATTTGAAGCCATTTTAAGTTAATTCTAAGCCATTTTAACCTCAAGCCACATTAGGCTTATAAAAAGGTAATTGAGTCCCACTTACTCCTCTCTTCACGTGGGTCCCACTGAAGTAAAACTGTTCACTACTGAATTAAAATTTTAATATATAATTGTTGATTTTTTTTGCCTAAAATAAATACTATAGATTCAATTTTTCAAAGTGAATACACTTTATTAATTTTAAATTTATGTAATATAATTAATTTGCTATGCAGTACACTGTATACACTTATTGATTTTGATATGTAGTACACTGTATACACTTATTAATTAATAAACCTTCTTATTATTTTTATTAGATGTAAAAAGAGATTAAAGTCAACAAGCTCACAAATAATTGATGTATTATTCTAACAAACAGTATAATTTTTTTTAAAAAAAATTAGAATAAATATTTATGATATTAAAATTCAAAAACTATGAAAACAAATCATTTTTATTTCCAAAGTGAATACACTATATTAATTTTAAATCTATGTAATATAATTAATTTGTTATGTAGTATGCTATATACACTTAATGATTTTAATATGTAGTACATTGTATACACTTGTTAATTAATAAACCTTCTTATTATTTTTATTACACCTAAAAAGAGATTAAAATCAACAAACTCATAAATAATTGATGTATTGTTCTAACAAAAAGTATAATTTAAAAAAAAATCATTATTTTGATATGTAGTACATTGTATGCACTTATTAATTATGAAACCTCCTTATTATTTTTATTACACCTAAAAAGAGATTAAAGTCAACAAACTCATAAATAATTGATGTATTATTCTAACAAACAATATAATTTTTTTTAAATCAGAATAAATATTTAGGATATTGAAATTCAAAAAACATGAAAACGAATCATTTTTGCTTGTTTGATTTCAAAAGATAAATAAATCTTGAAATATTTGATTGAGTTATCTTGTTATGACCAGTTCTTTTCTCATTAACCAAATCTTTTTTTTATTCTCTCCCTCTTTAGTATAAAAGCAAAGCTTATTTATCATCTATTATAGAACTTACAGTTTTAAAATAGAAATTACGAAGAAAAATCTAGAGAGAGCTAAAAAAATCTAAAGAAATTTGTATATATATATAGATAAACAATAAAGATATATATATATATATATATATATATATATATATATGACTTCATATTTTACTTTGAAGAAAAGAAATTTGTATATTATAATTATTTTAAACAAGAAAGAAATATAAAAAAGAAATTTTGAAGAAGTGATATTATAATTATTTTAAAGTACATTTTAATAAATTAAAAAAATAATAATCATTTTAATATGCATAAAAGAATAAAAAAGCCACGGAGCGAATATATTTTACTCGCCAAACTTATTGGCGTGGCAAATATATTTTACTTGCCAAATGATGCCAATCTCATTAATTAGTTGAAAATATCGGAATGAGGGTATACATTGTTTAATGTAGGAAGGGTGGTGCTACATTGAAGAGTAGGGGTCCTGCCACCATTTTTTTAAAATTACATGTAAAAAAATATAAAAAAGTAGTTTCAACTTCCAAAAAATATAAAAAGTAGTTTTTATTGTGATAATTATGAAGTGTATGGATGACTATCAAACTCATCTCTCTCCATGTTCTAGTAGAATTCTACTACTTTTATATTATACCTATAAATACCCTATTATGGTTATTCAGTATATACAATCAATAAGAGAAAATTCTTTATTTATACTATATCTGTTTTTGCTTTAATTAGTTTTATAACATATTATCAGCACGATAATTTTTATTGATTATTGAAAGTCGGTGGTTTATGACAACCCGGCTCGAACGAATCAAGAATTCTAATTTACAAAATTTAACGGTAAATTATCTTAAAATTATTTTTATATTATTTTATAAATGCATACATTATAAATCCCTTGATTCTTTTATTTTTCATTCATATTTCATTAGTGAAATATAAATTATAACACCAACATTTGTTAATTCATATTGATCACAGTAAAAATATATATATGACTATTATACTTTTCATGACATAAACTTAATATCTCTACTTTTTCTCTATTCTTTCTTTATTTTATTTATTTCGGTTAAACTGAGTGCTTACATATTATTTTTCCTTCAATTTCGTGATGTTAGCTTGAGTAATGTACATTCTTTTAGTTCCATTCCACAAGTACATAGATACATAAAATATGGCTTTACATAAAATATTTTGTTAAATTAAGCGATCATGCTTTTATTATATTTTGGTCTATATATATAGTAGAAGTACATATTTTGATTTTTAATCTACTATATATATTATTTTGTTAATTTATTATTTTAATAGGTACTAAAAAATTATTCAAAGGCTCCGAAAGAGCGTGCTGCAAAGTCATTACCCAAATATAATTTATTATATATGGATTTTTGTCTATTATGTCTCAAGAAACTTATTATTTATGGAGATATTCGTTGAAATGAATATTATTTTGAGACTAAATAAGAAATACCGAAAATTCATATATGAAAATTGTTGTATAAAATAAGTAATATATTTTTTAAAAATGATTTGACTTTATTTTGATACAAATATTAATAAACTCGAAGTTTACTAATAAATATAAATATTAGTAACCTGAAGTTTACTAATTGTTGTACAAATATTAATAACATATTATTTACCAATTATACAAATATCAGTAAACATGAAGTTTATTGATTAATTGATACTAATATCAGTAAATTTGAAGTTTATTAATTATAGTGAAATTGAAAATCAAAACAAATACTAATAAACACGAAGTTTATTAACTGTCACAAATATTAGTAAATACGAAGTTTACTAACTATTTGATATTAATATTAAGAAACTTGATGTTTATCAATTAATATAAATATTGATATAATAAAAATAATAAACCTGAAGTTTACTAATTAAAATTTGATTATTTGACATGACTGGTTTGATCAATCCGAATCAATTATAATGCATAAATTATTTAGAATTCATATACATAAATATTTATTAAAGAACCAGAAGTTTCTTTAATTAAATTTAAGGAATTCTCATAATTTATTTGTTATCAAAAAATATTACTAAAATATCATTACTTAATGAAGGAACTGAATTCCCTTCATTATAGAATGAATAAAGATAATATATGTGGGCCCACTATCCATCATGTGAACCATTCAAATGATTTATAATTTTTAAAAGATGCATCAATAAAATAGTTACATGTGTGTTTATTATCAACTCACAACCTGTAATTTGTGAGATTAATCAAATTAAGTGTACAATTTTCAGAATATGCAATCAAGATATTTTCTTAATAATACTAGTAGTCATATGTCATGGGTAAATGATTGTTATAAGCTCGTTGGACATATTCATACTCAAAGGTCTAGCAAAAATATTTATTAAATGCCTCCGAATAATTGCTAGATATTTTTTTAGAACAATAGTGCTATTTTTATATGTGGATATATAATATTACATGCATTAATAATGATCATAAAATTTTTCAATTGTAATTTTAGTTGAAAATTGCATTTTGATTAATAACTTTCCTAATACAAGGGGAAGAAAAGCAGCTAAAATAAATAAATAAATACATTATGTATATTTTAGATCCTCATATCATGAACTTGAAGTTCAAAAGATCGGTTAATTATGATGCCAATGTATTTGTTAGTGTGTAGAGATTTATTAAATCTCATTTGTATTAGCTGCAAATGCTCCAATTCAAAACAATGTTCTAGTAGGACAATTTGCCCTGTAAGGTAAATTATTCGGTTCCAAATAAGAATAAAATTTTTGAATGGCAAGGAGCAAATAAATTCATATAGTCATATTATGGAGGCGGGTTGTAAGGACCCAAAATAGGCCCTAGTAGAACTCAAGGGCAATTACATGTTATTAAAGTCTAATTGAGTATTATTGGGTAAATTATTAAGAGTTAAGATATTAATTAGGGCAAAAATGTTATTAAGTTATCATTAATTATGTGATAAATGTGTAAATTATATGGTATAAATTTTATAAGGTCATAATTAAATTATTATGGTTGGTTTAATAATATTCAAGGGTGTAATTGAAGTAAAAAGTATTAATTTGGGGTAAATATGTAATTATGGCATTTAGGGGGAAATTGTGGATAAAAGTATAAATTGAGAGGTCAATTTAAGAGAAGGAATAAATTGATAGGTCAATGTATGAAATGAATTAAAAGGAGGGGTTAATGTTTAACATGCATTGACTAGCTAGGTTAAATTGTGACATGCAAAAGGTTTAAGGACTAAAAGAGATATTTTCCTTAGCACTATATAAGTCAAAGATAGTGGAAAAATACAGATTTTATCATTCTCTCTTGCAAATTCAGCCATCAAACTTGAGTGAAATCCTCTCATTTTAAGTTACATGCATGGATGGTTAGCAAGGATCAAGGCTAGAAGTAGTAATGTGAAGAACAAGTCAGTGTATATCTACAAGGTAATTAACTTAATTTGATAGTTCTTTTTCTCCTTCTCCATCTTCTTATTTTGATTAATAATAGATTGGGTTAGATTCTGGAAGTTTGTGTTAATGGATGAAATTATTGTGAAAGGAAAAGAAGGAGAAAATTAAGAACATGAAAGAAGAAGATAGTGAGAGAAAAAGGAGAATTTTCAAGAAGATTTAAGTTGCATGTCCAGGTTTGGGAACTTATTCTTCATGCATGTGTGTGGATATCAATGTTTATGCTTGGATTAATTAATTTTGATGGTAATTTATTAGTTTATTTAGGGTTAATGAGATATTTAAATATGAGAAAATCGTGTTTTTGAATGTTGATGAAAAACTGGGTGTGGATCTTGTGAACCAGTCTGCTTATTTTGTCCATATATGGAGTTTTAGACCTCGGATTGAGGTGATTCAAAATTATGGATAAACTAGATTCAATTATCTACAATTCATTAGAAGAAATCATGGCTTGATTCTATTTTTAAGGAACTCATAAAATTCGTACAATTGAACTATTTGTGTGTATAGGCAGTTTTGAACATTTACCAAAGTTTTAACCATAACTCCTTGTATTTAAGTAATAATTGAGTGAAGTTTGATTCTATGTAAACTTGATATAATGATAAACAACCTTTTAGAAGATACCTAGGGATAAATATGTTTGTATGCTATCCAAATACTCACTTGAATTTGTAGTGAGCTGTTATTCTCGATTCTGGAATAGATTGTGGGAAATATGATATATCTCCTTGTGTAGTGAACGAAATACTATGAGATTAAATTATGGGAAAAATAGAATTCTAAAACTATACTTTTCATGAAGAAAGTAAAGCTTAATTATGTCCTTAAGCTTGTCTAATTTTAGCTTAATTCCATACCTATACATAGCACTGTTAATAGAAATAGTATTTAATAAAGTGTAAATATCTTGAGTTCTGGAAGTGATATTGAAATGATTTTTGATGTTTTAGAAATGGGAAACATAGGGGATCATGTTTGTAGAAGGACAAATTTACTAAAAATGACGTTTTTAAGGTCAAAAATAGCATATAAGTTGGATTTGAAACTCTGCCACTGTGCAAAATTCTAAAGGCAGAATTTGCAATATTTAATTTTAATTGTTGTTATGTTAAATCTATGTATACATGAAAGTGCACTGATTTATAAGTAGGATGTTAACTATCTGATTGAAATGTTATGTATATACATGTATGTTCAAAATTATGTACATATTTGGATATGTGAAATTATGCTTATATATATTTAATCAAATGATAGTGTATATTGTTATACAATTATTCAACTATGAAATTGATAATGAAATATTAAAGTATTATAAATGAAATTTGATTCCATAAAATCTATATAGAGTTTAAAAGTTGAAGAAGAAAACATGAATATATATAAATACATATACATGAATGCTGGAAGTTGTATATATGAACATGCATAATTGTTCATATGGATGCATATAATGTATATTACCTCAAATTGAATGTGCATGTATATGCATGTTTAAACATTGAAAATATAGATGCTGATACCATCACGAATGAACATAATTAAGATGCTGAAATTAAACAGTGTATATATATATATATATGCCCAAACAATCATATGCTTAGGAATATAGCTAATTAATATCGATTTATTTGATTTACTAATACACTATAGTATTAGACATCAACCTTGAAATGTAAATATGGATTATTAATTTTGCTTGGTTATATTATGCTAATTGACTATGCTTGTCTTGCGAAATATTGGTATGTATGTATATAATAAATGAATATTGGGATTTGAGATAGCATGATGATACTATCTTGTTGTTTACACATTAAAACTTAAAGTTATTGTACTTAGTTATATGACCTAACTTTGATTGGGCTAATATATATATATATATATATATATATATATATATATATATATATATATATATATATACATGAATGTCTAAATGATACTATACTAAAGAATATACGTGTTTATTATTAATCTATTGAGGTTAATGTTGGGTATAGCTGAAATGTTAACTTTATATATATGAAGAAGTAATGCTATTAATATAGTATATGTGTGTTTATAGCATAAACATAGTGTGATTACACGTGAATGGGTTTAAATCTTGAAATATGCTTTTACTTAATTATGACGTAGACATGCATATTTATTTACATATAATTATGGTTTCTATAAATATATCATATAAGTGTGATAATACACAGCTTATACAAGTATAAATTTATAATCATAAACAAAAGTATTCTTAAGCATATGATATGTTTAAAAGAAATATGAAAATATAGATATGTGGGCATGTATATTTTGAATAGAGGCGCTTAATATAATGAGATGATAAATGTTGTTTACATATGTCATATTGTGAAAATACATGCCATGATCTCCTTATAAATAAAGGATAGAAATGTTTAAAGGTGGAAGTAGTCATATCATGTTTATCTTACATAGTTCATAAGAGTATACATTTTCTTATAAGTGTATAAATATAGACATGATTAAGCTTATGTGAATAAAGTTAAAGTAAAGCAAAGTGAGTTTTTATGAAAGGATTTAACTGCCTGCATTGAGTCTAGGAAGTGGATAGATAGGCATGCCTATAAGGGTACTTTGCAGCTGCTTCTGAACATTTAGACTTGTTTAGGTCCACTTGAATTTAAAAGTATAGTGACCCTGTTTGGGTTTAAAAGTTAAAGTTAATTTAAACAACCCTCGTGTGGGTTGTAGCCGACCCCGTTTGGGTCCGCTTGACCGTTCCATGTTATTTGATTGACCCCTTTTGGATCCATGTCATTTGTTTGACCTCGTTTGGGTCCATCAATTTATCATACAGTTTTATCCCTACAAGGGATCATCGTTTAATACCTTCGGGTAACTTATTTGTACCTTTGGGTACCACCGTATATCCCGATATCCACTTCTTTAGAATAGTGTAGGCTTTATTATCAAGGTTAAGAAAAGTTTAATAAGGCATGCAAATTCTTAGTTGACTTATTACTATTCTACATATGAAATTCCTTTTGTTGCATACAAAACCTATGTCTAAAAGAATGCTCAATAGTATATGTATCTATATTGCTAGTATAAAAAAATGCATGTTAATTGCTAAATGCTCTCTCTGTATATGTCCTTTATTTTTATTTGTATTACATTGTATGAGTTATGCTATAATACCCATTGTTTTTGAAATATGTGTTTTCCTATGCTTATATATGTATTCACATTGTTACATGCACATATTCTTTAATGTGTATTGGTTATGTTTGGTTGATAGGCTTATTCTTATGATACATCTAGTATGTTATAACAAGAATAACTTATGGAATATAAAGTAAGCCTATAGTAATATTATAATCTCATGTTAATTGAAAATGATGAATTGTTTTATAGTTCTAATGTGCGTATATCCTAGACATATAAGAATATAAGTAAGATAATTTCAACACTTGTGAAGATTGTTTATGGAATTAATAATGTATAACTATACTCTCATGATTAAGCATTGATTAATAAAATAATAATATTATCAATGGTTGAACTTAAGTCTAAAGGATGTTAGAACTTGTATGATTATATATATGGTGAATGAAAAGTCAATGCAAAATTTTAACTATTGAAATTTATGATTTCTATAAGTGAATGTAAATGTTCAATTTCTTTAATTTCTTGAAATCAATCATTGTTATACTTGAGGCATGTTGTGTGTTTGTTGACGATCACTGTGAGTGGTCGTTTATCATGATTTTAGTTCCCCACTAAGTTTTATAGCTTAACACGGGTGTTTTATCCGTGTAGGTTGCAAGGCTAGGACTTTCTCTTAGGATTGATATCTGTAGCAGGCTGGCCAACACAAGTCTTTGAAGATTATAAAGTATATAGTCTTCTTTTTTGTTCCTTTTTGTATTTCGAGGGTTTTATGTTGTGTCGAAAATCTTGTAAAAGTACAACTATTTTGTAAGATGTTATTAGTGGTTATATTTTTGTAAAGATACTCTAATGTTTATTGTGAAGTCTTAATAGTTTAGCACTCTTATGGATTAAGTATGAATATCAATTCTCTATATAGTTGATATATGTTTAAGTTTCACAGTAAAACATGTGTAATGAGATGGATAAAGTGATATATATAGATTATAGAATAAGGGTGCTACACGGGTACTTCTAAAAAGAACTATGACATAACTAATTTTTTAAATCTCAAAAGTGGTTCAAGTGTCACACCCTACTCGTAATGGTCTTTTCCGATGCAGACTAAACCAAAATAGTAAGTTTTTTTTCTCACATTAACTTCCCAATCGAATGACAGCTTTAAAAACATTTAAAAATATATATAACTTCAATCCAATAATATAAACCAATCATTCATTCGTTAACAATCATGAAATACACTCAAAATACAATTCAGTATTTTACCTTAATAGTCTAAGTATATACATGCCATAAGCTTAAACAAACTGACACAAAAATCTTCTCTTCCGATCTGGACCTTCAATGTACTGTGCTCCCGAACACATCAGAACCTGCACGCAGTAAACACTACGTGTTGAGCATTAAATATGCCTAGTGGTGACTACTAATCCAAGAATTTCCCAAGAATAAGCATAATTTCGTAATTTAAGCTTCTACTATTCTTATTTCATTAAGTATTTCCTTTTATTTCAGTTATTATTAATCTCGTTATTAAATTCGTATTCTGATAACCATTGGTCTTTGTTTCTGAACTATTAACTTTACTTTGCAGTATATTCTTTAGGTGGATCAATATCGGATTTACTCTTTTACTTATACTTTTACTTTTACTTTTATGTTAACATTTACTATAACTTTTACTTTTATCACTACCTTCGTTTTATCCTTTAGTCACAGCGATTTAACTATCATTCCAGTTAGCAATATGTATTGGTACTCGTGTCTTTACTAGTACCAAAATAAATTACTTAAATTTTTATTTTAATGTTCAATTATTCAGTCTGAACTCTAATTGTACCTCTTGCTATTTATTCTTTTATTTTTTTTGTTTCGACTTTTAACCAATAAATACATTACTAATTAATAGTTTTTAAGCTTTATTGCAAAGTGATATAAGTATTTTGGGACACTTTGCAGTATTTTCTTTCCTTCATTCATATATATATATATATATATATATATATATATATATATATATATATATATATATATATATATATATATATATATATATATACTTTCATTCAAATATTAATTAAGACATAAGTCTTTTACTTCTTTCTCATCGGTCAATTATATGTCTTTCTATTGTTTTACTTTTTAATTAACCTTTCTTTCAGAAAGACATTTCATAAGCATTAAGTTCACTTCATGTCAAAATCATTACTTTTAACTTTAAACAGGAAATTAATATTGTTTTTTTTTCAAATTTGTCACTTTTCACAATAGTAATTGGTACGAGAAATACTAATTAATCAAATTTATCCTTTTCACGAAAAACACAATACATCCTGAATTCTTATAAAATATTTCTTTTCTTTTTCCTTACTAATTACACTTTTCAGAAATTTTTACAGATTTATCTTAATTTTGCATTTTCTTTCAAACGAATCGTTTTCGTTATAACTTTTTGTATTCAATTCAATTAAACGGTACTTATTTATTTATTTCAATGTGCCCTTAATGCAATATAATAGGTTTCCCACAAATGATACACGGGACTAGACCCAAAGGTCCCACGTAGCAGATAGAAAAATGATCTCGAAAGATCAAGTCTCACAAAACAGATACAGATACATTTTCACATAAGCTATGGAGATCAAAGATCTCAACCATAGCTAAGCAAGTTGCCATGACTTGCACAGCGCTACAGAGGTATCCTTATGGCTAGCCAATTATATCCAAAACAAGAATCATACTACCTGTCTATCGCTAAGGGCAAATATAATCAATATCATTGCAAACATTTTTGAACATTTAAAACTTTTAATTTATTTCTTTTGTTTGTTACTATACGTTATTTTGGTCAAATGCACTCTTTCGTGCCTTTGACTATTCAATAACTTTTTATTCACTTTCTCTTTTCTGGTCACTTTTGTGAATTATCCTTCGATAATTCACTCAGATACTTAAACTTTTCAATCTTTTGTACAGATTATAAATTATGAATTATGGCATTATAATTCACAATTTTCTTTGTATTCTTTTTATATTATTATTTGCGAATTATTATCTAATAATTCAATAATTGACTTCTTCTTTTTCTTTTACTGTCCAAACTTTCTTAATCATTCAGTATGCCAACGTTTTTCTTTTTTTGTTGGCGAATTATTTTTTTATAAGCATTAACTCTTTTAATACTTTTTGTTGACTAATTTATTGTAATAAATTAGTCACGTCTTTATTTTTTTCTGCTTTTAGGCAATTAGGAACTTCATTAATATCGTTTATTATTTTAAGTCTCGAACATGCATAATTTAACATTTTTCCATCGATTTATTCATTTCATATGCATAATTACGATTTTGCCATTATATTCATTTATTTTCATTTTTAATATATAATTTCCTTCATTATTCATCTTTTATTTTTTATATCACCATTTTCGGGTAAAATTACATTTTAGTCCTTAATTACGGAAATTCTATCTTTCGAAACCGTTAGGCCTATGAAATTACCATTTTACCCTTATTAAGTATTTCTTACTTATTTTTACGCGTTAATTACTTACTTTTGAAAAATTATCATTTTGCCCCAAAACTTTTATTTCCTTTCGTTTAAACTTTTTTTTATATTTAAAACTCATTTTATCTTTTCTTTATTCTCATAATAATTTATTTCCGTCATTTTCATTTATTTATGAATTATTTACCAATAATTCATTATTCTTATTATTTTTACGACCCAATAATTATTTTCGAAACATTCGTTGGTTGACTTTTTATTTCTTGTTATTGACATTAATTTACTTTCACATTAATTCATCATTTTTATCATTTTTATACAATTATGCATTAAAATTCAATTATTTCCATTATTCATAGTCACATAAAAATTCCAATAAAATTTCAATAATTTTGATAAATTCCAATAAATTTTATTTATACATAATTTATTGGCCATTATCATTTTTCATCAAAATAATTATTTAATTCACAATAAATTACAAGTTTCATTATATACATACACTATAAATAATCATAAAAATTCTCAAATAATTTCTAAATATTCTTTAAAAATTTATAAACATCATTTATCATATTTATTATTATTTTAAGCCAACATATATCATTTACATGCAAATTTCTCACCATTTTTCCTTATTACCATTTTCGGCCACAACCATTTTCCACCTTAAAAATTTTCTTTCTTCCATTAATGCCTTCATCTCATTTTCTCTCATGCTTAATTTCATTTATCCTAACATAATTGCATTTATTAACAATTTTTCACATTTTTACCTTAATTACATAATTAAGGAAAATTCATATTAATAGGGAAATCAATGGATTTGATAGCCACTTACCTCTTTCCATGCTTAACCTTCCTTAAACTTCATTTCTCTTCACCTAGCACAAGGCACAACTTCATCCATCAACCAAAAACAACCTTGGCCGAAATTACCCTTCACCAAAACACCATGATTTCATTCTTTTCAGCTAAAAATAACATCAAAAATGAAATCTAGGCACCTTAAAACATAAATAGGCACCTAAGAAAAGAATTTAACCCAATGGTTTCACTTACCTCAAATGAACCCCTAAACTCTCTCTCTTGAATTTCTTTGATTTTCTTCCTTCTTTTGAAGAGAGGAGGGCACTAAACTTAACTAAGGAGGCAGAAAATACTATTTGATGGCTTGATTTGGTGTGAAATGGAGAGAATAGAAGAGAAAAGCTTAGTAAAAATGAAGGAGAGTTGGCCGGCCAAAGGAGGGAGAAGAAGATGGCGTGAATGAGCTGGAGAATTCCAGAAATTCTACTATTTTATTTCTCCTCTAAGTGTGTAATGGGCTTGGGTTGAGTTTTGGGCTTAATTATTTAATTAAAGCCCAATAATAACTTAATTCAAAGCCCAAATAATTTATCCTATTTCCTCACTCCAAATTACTCCAAATTTGATTCCATAATTTTTATCACATCAAAAATAGGTAGGATATAAATTTTCGGCTCAATCGGAATCCGTTATCCGTCCGATTTAAACTTATCGGTCCGATTCGATAACTATCGACTTCGCCGAAAAATTCATTTTTACACCAAAATATTCTTCATAAAATTTAATTAAGAACTGCAAAATATGGCAATATTCGGAGGTCGTTTACTATTTTTAATTATTTGTGCAAAATCAAGTCTCCTTCCTTATCAGGGAAATTGACTCACCTTTTTCGTATTTTTGACTTTTGGAGGCCTATTTGATCTCAAATTCATTTCAAATTTCAACCACAGTCTCACCATGACTATTCCTTTCAAATAGTCCAATAAAATATTTTCGACTTTCGGGCTCGAAAAACACTATTTACTGTCGAAAAATACTATTCACAATTGACCTGGCGTTGAGGCCATTACATCAAGTATCTGAAATTAAATACGAGATCTCAATATGTCATTTGTTTTTAAAAAGGAACCGAAAAGAATAAAGTTGTCGACAACATTTCTATATAAAAATATCGATGTTGATATTTTTAACATAGTAAAGATCTTAAAATTAAATATGTTGAAAAATATAGATATTAATTGCATACAATATGAATTTTTGGATCTGCAGTTAAAAATATTTTAAAATATGATGCCAAAAGAGTACAATTGATATTCATATAATAAACAATGAATTCGTAAAATATTATTTATTTTATGACATTTTATTGCAATGTATTGACATCGATTGTAAAAATACATATTTTCTTATAATGAATACAATAAGTTTTTACTGTTTGTCAATTTAGTAATATATAAGTATGTAACTAATTGATACTATTTGCCTATTTGATAATAAAATTACATATAGTTCCTAAAAGATTTATCATGCCTGAAACATATAAATATTTCTAAAAAATTTTATTTAATACAAATATATGTATTGAATTTTATGTGTATGATTTTGAAATGTTATAATTTACCTATTATCATAATTTATTTATGATTTTAATTAATAAAACTTTTGAAAAGTTCAAAATGCTTTAACAAATTTTGGAAACTAATTTTTGTCTCCACTTTAAAATCAAGTTCTATTTGATTGAGAGAATAAATTTTTATAATGTGATTATATGTTTATAAATTATATTTCATTGAGTACTCCAATGGTTGTCAAGTTACTAGATACAACATATTTCATGATCATATATTTGCTATTGATGCATTATGTAATCATGCATTACATGGTAATTATCAAATTGTTACTTAAAATTACATATTCTTTTAAAGATTTTAGTTCTCTATATAATCATATATATATATTTTTGGATAATTTTATTATCTTTAAATAATTTTTCTTAGAAATATTTTAATTAAGTTACTAAATGCATTCATTTGTTATAGCTATTATATAATTATGTTATATACATGTTATGAAATTATTTTATTACATCTATTTCATTCCTTGAAGTGAATGAAACATTATAGAATCATGGCCATAAAAAATGGTATGTTCAAGAATTGATATTCCTATTGTATGATTAATTTTCACCACCAGAAGTGGTTGATAATTAAGAAAAAACAATAGAAATGATTAAGAAAATCATTTGAAAATGGATAACTTATTTCTGATATGGTATAAAAGTATATTAGTCATGTACCTGTTGTACATACGACTATACTATTAGATTTTATAAAATTTCTCATCTTAAAGCAATAAAAGATGTGTAGATGAATTTGTACATGGTTGAAAATGTACAACATGTAATTTTATGAAATAAGTTTTAGTTGTTATTTTTCAGTTCATGCATAATATATCCAGAAGATATATATAGTAAGCATATTTAGAAGATATGTAGCTCATTTTTATAAATTTTTTTACAATATTATGTATCAGAACTCTGCATGCTCAAATTTAAAGTTGTGTACCAATATTTTTATAAAGGAAAGAAAAATATACGTCGTACTCTTTTTTCCTTAACTAAGGTTTTTTCTTACTGAATTTTTCTGTTAAGGTTTTTAATGAGACAACTTATAATTTGTATTAAATTGTTGTGTACTCTTTTTTCCTTTACTGGATTTTTATCCCATAGGATTTTTTTCCAGTAAGATTTTAATAAGGCACAATACGTATTAATGGACATTAAAGGGAAAGTATGTACTATAAATTTCATGATTATGAATATCCATAACCCTTTTAAGATTGATAGCATGACTTATCAAATGGAAAAAGGCAAAACAATTATTGTCCATGTATGATATTTTGTAATATTGTCAATGATTTTAAAAGTTCGCCAGAAGTATGACAGATCTTTTAATGGGAAATATATCAATCTTTGAAAGAAAATGAAATAAAAATTTCTAAAGTGATACTCTTGAAGAGGTAAAAAGCAGCATAAATCAACAACTCCATATTTCTAGAAAAACAACCTCAGAAGTGGTTCTTGTAATGATAAATTATATGAGTTGTGAAAATAGATGATAAATGTTGTTGATAATTATCGAATTACTCAATATTAGCTATTCATGAAGTTAATCGAAAGCTCATGTGGTTAGAAGGCATAACTCAATACAAGAAAGTAATGTGTAGATTATTGTTCAAAAACAACGACCAACAATATTGAAGTATGAATAAATCACAAAGTTTTCTTTAACAGCAAACCAGTTGATCTCTTCACCAAGATTTTACTTACTTCGATTTTTAGAAAGTATGTAAGCAGTATTGGGATGTTTCAGTTTAAGAAAATGTTGTAATTATTGTATTTTTAAGGGGAAGTATATAGCCTATGAATACTATACTTTTTTTTCCTTCGCTAAGTTTTTATCCTATTGGATTTTTCTTAATAAGGTTTTAACGAGGCATATTCATAATGCATAGTCATCCAAGGGAAAATATTGTGATAATTATGAAGTATATGGATGACTATCAAACTCATCTCTCTCCATATTCTAGTAGAATTCTACTATTTTTATATTGTACCTATAAATATTCCATTATGGTTATTCAGTATATACAATCAATAAGAGAAAATTCTCTATTCATATTATATTTGTTTTTGTTTTAATTAGTTTTATAACAGTTTCAACTTCTCTAAATTTAGACCTAATAAGACTTTTAGCCTATTTAATCTCGCAAGCTCAAAAAAAGTTTCCTCATGCCATCCTTAATTTCATAGTATATTTTCATCAATTATCTTTTTTAAATAGTTCAAAAAATATAATCATCATAAATATTACTTAATTTACGAGTAGTTACATTTTCATATAAAATGGATATAAAAATAGATAGATATTTATGTAAGATATTATCGGATGTAAATTAGTGGATAATGTCATCATAATTATATGAGATGCTTTATAAAGTTTTCAATTTGATTTGATCCCATAAAATTTGGCTAGAAGAGTTGTAAGTGCTCTTAAGCAGATTTACAGTGAAATTTGGGTAAAAGTTATATTAAAAAAATTGAATATTTGAATTAATTTAATAAAATTTGACAATTGAAATTTATTAAACTCGAATTTGATTTCAATTTAAATATTATTCAATTAAAATTGAATTAATTGATTAAATTCAATTGAAATTAAGTTTACAAATTTAATTTTAATTAAAATTCAATTAAAAATTAAATTGATGTCAGTTATCTAAAGTAAATTCAA
The DNA here is from genome assembly GCA_037975025.1 of Excoecaria agallocha. Taxonomy (NCBI): domain Eukaryota; kingdom Viridiplantae; phylum Streptophyta; class Magnoliopsida; order Malpighiales; family Euphorbiaceae; genus Excoecaria; species Excoecaria agallocha. The sequence goes on along the minus strand of CM075819.1, from coordinate 11,709,534 downwards.
ATTCAATCTTATTTTAATTTTGAAAAAATAGAATAAAATCATAATAATTACTTTAACAAATATAAAATTTTTTATTATTGTTTTTTCAATTAATTATTTATTTAGATTCAATTTATATTAAAATAATTTTAAAATTTAATTAAAAAATAAAAGTATATATATTTTATGCTTAATAAATAAAGTATACTCAGTTTAAATAAAATTGAACACAGTTTGAATAAAGCACATTCAATTTAAAAAAAATAAATAAAGTATACCAAACTGAATAAAGGTTCAATTTGGATACAGATCCAAACTGAATACACCATCCACTTAGGTTCGCAACAATTTTTTAATTGTTTGTTTCTATTTTAAGTATGGACCGCCGTCCACGTATCAGTCCTTCATCTTCTTTTATGGCCGCCCAAAAAGCCGTATAAAACAAACTGACAAAAAATTAAAGCTATCAACTCCTTGTCTTATGCCCAAAGGATTGAAAACACGTGACATCTTTCTTCCCTCGCACGTGTCTCCACCCATTTCGTCTGCCCTTTTTGTTTTTTTTTTCCGCAATTTTCAATGAAAAGCCACCAGTTTTTCAATCTACCCAACTGCTCAAATGAATTTCTATTGGCATAAAATATAAATTTCTCCCCCAGTTTGTATAAATTTTTAATTTTTCTATTATACTTTTCAATTAAAGCAATTTTATCTTTTAAATTGTAAAATTGAAATAGATGGACAATTTTCAAATGATATAGTCAGTTTGACTCTATTTTACTTTTTTTTTATTAAAATACGAAATATTATATGCAAAACTTTATATTTATACACAATAAATATGCTATACGATATTGAAATAGCTAAAAATATACAAATTTACTCTCAATTTTTCTAAAAAATTAATTAATTTTATTTAAAAATTTAATTTTGCATATTAAATAGCAAAATTAAAGTAAATCTGTCTATCTAGTGAAATTTTAAGTATAATTAATTTTCATCCACTAAATCATAAACTCGAGCATTAATAGCAAGGTTAACTAAAAAATTTAAAAATTGACTGTTTAAGGGAATAGCCTTTAATAATCCCTATTAAATTAGAGCAAATTCAGTTAAAATCTTTAATTTATGAGAATTTCAAAATTTTATTTTTGAAAAGAATAGGTGCCATTCATGTGCTGAAAAAATTAAATTCATATTGTAATAGTGATAATCAAAGTATATTAGTTGATCAATTCTTTTTTAGGTGTGTGTATATGTGTGTGTGTGTGTGTGTGTATATATATATATATATATATATATATATATATATATATATATATATATATATATATATATATATATATATATATATATTTATTTATTTATTTTCAACTAATTTTTATTTGGAATAAATTATTATAGTATTCAATTAAAATCGAATTAGTTGATTAAATTCAATTGAAATTAAGTTTACAAATTCAATTTCAATTAAAATAAGATTGAATTTGAGTTTAATTTGGATAATTAAATATAATTTATTCAGTTTGAATAAAAGTAAATACAGTATATTCAGTTTAGTCAAATGAATTCAATTTATTTTTTAAGTAAAAGTGAATTTAATGTATTAAATTTGAATAAAAATAAATTTTAAATGTATTTAATTTGAAAAAAATAAATACAGTGTATTCAATTTGGATAAAATAAAAATAAATAATTAGATAAAAAATAAAATTGAAATAAATTGTATTCACTCTAGTCAAAAGTGAATATTATATATAAATATATGGTAGAGTTAGTCTGTTATTTTTTTTTTAACCAATAAGAGCTTAATTAATGAGAAAGACTTAAAAAGTTTTTATTTTTTCAAAAAAATATTGAAAAATTCAAGAATAATAATCACTTTTTATTTAAATGAATGATTAAATGACTTAAAAATATGTTAGTTAAGTTAAAAAATATATTTGATTCACTCGATTTGAATAATTTAATAACCCCCTTTAATTATTTATAAATCAAATTAAATTTAGATAAGGAAACGGAGTGCAATCTTCAAACCGAACCTGAAAATGTAATAACCAATAAGAGAGAGCCAACTAAAAAATCGAGAGACGTGATGTGCACGCGAGTCCTAGATACAGGAACCGCCTGTTTCCAGTAATCCCTCCTCTGTCTGTAACCGAACAGCTCAAACCAAACCCTACAATTCTGCCGATTAGTGTCTTCACTCCCTATCCCATCAGATCAAAATTTGCCCGCCATTTCTCTGCCACCCCCAAAATTGAAGCTTTAACTCTCCTCCCCTTGTATCATCCAATTCATTCTCTGCGAAAATAAAAGAAAGATTAACTTCTGTTTTTTTTTTCTTAATCCTGCAAGTGCTTGTTTCTGCCTTTCGCCTTTTTCTTATATTGGGTTCTGCTGTTGAATTTCATATATTTATTTGGGTTTTGTTATAGTGAATGCGTTCGTACTTTTTCACTTGTGGGTTTGGCATTTTCTTATTAATCAACAATGATATTGGAAAAAAATGTCAACTTTCCATTTAATCTTCAGTTTGTGTTGATTTTCTCCATTGTATGGAATTTTCTCTGTTTTGATGTTCTTTTCTGTGCTTGCTTTTATTCAAGTTTCGCACAAGTTCTTATTTTGTTAATCATTTTTTTTTCAGTTCCTGCTGTGCGTTTCTTACTGAATTTTGTTTTTATTTGTTCTTTTGTGCTCTTTTAATGTTTGAAGTAAAGATCAATGGGTATTTGTGAGCATGATACATCAAGTTATGTACAGAAAGAGGCTCTAGTGAATTAATTCCGAGCGTCACCTGCAATGGAAACAGCTGCAGAGCAGGATCACCAAGGCTCAGAAGCTTCCTCTGTTGAAAGGAGTATGGTGCTTGTTGAGAGTGAGCAAGGTTGCCCGAGCCATATGGATGTTTCATCTAGTAATGACCATAGTAGTGCGGAAAATGAAGGTGAGGACTGTGAGAGTCTAAAGTTCACCTCTGTTTACAAGCATGAGTCAAATATTGAAGATAAACAGGAATCTCAGAGCCCAGGTGTTCTCTATGACGAGGTATCAAGAGATGGTCCTGCCGTAAAACATGAGGAAGAGGCATATGCGGTGCCCAAAGTTGGTATGGAGTTTGAAACAGAAGATCAAGCATACAAGTGTTATAGTAGATATGCTGTTCTAGAAGGTTTCAGCATTAGGAAAGATTTTGTAAATAAAAGTAGGACAAATGGTGATGTTGTTTCCAGGAGATATATTTGTTATAAGCAAGGTTATCGGCCCACTAAACATATTGCAGATGTGAGGAACCCTCGGCATGAAACAAGAACTGGTTGCTTGGCACATATGACCATTGCACGCCAATCTAATGGGAAGTTCAGAGTTACTCGTTTCGAAATGCAACACAATCATGATTTTGTAACCCCTTCTACAGCTCATATGTTACCATCACAAAGGAGGTTGACTTTTGCCCAAGCTGTTGAAGCTGATTTGTCTAAAGCTTCTGGAATGGAACGGGGGCCAAAACTTGGAATGGGTTTTGACTCAGAAGATCATGCATATGAATTTTACAATGCATATGCTGCACATGTAGGTTTTAGTGTTCGAAAAGACTATGTAAATAGGAGTAAGATAGATGGTGCTGTGGCATCTAGGAGGTTTACTTGTTTTAGGGAAGGTTTTCGGCAGAAAGACAAGCCAGATTTGAACGTAAAGAGGCCTCGTAAGGAAACAAGAATTGGATGTATGGCTCAACTGGTCATTTCTCGTCAACCAGATGGCAAATATCGTGTCACACATTTTGAAGAAAAGCACAATCATGAGCTTGTTACTGCCTACAGGATTCACACATTACGCTCACAAAAGAGATTAGCTACACTTCAAGCTGATGGCAGTGGATTAGATGGTTCTACAAAACAGCCAAAATTGGTCTCTGATGGATCATGCAACACATTACAAGATCAGGATATCCATGAATATCAACCCATTGATTATGATAATAAGCTCCCTTTTAAACGAGTGAGGGATATGAAAGAAGGAGAATTAGAAAGACTGCAGCAGTATTTTCAAAGTAAGCGACTAAAGAATCCTTCTTTCTTTTGTTCTATGCAACTTGATGTGGAAAATCGTATAACTAACGCATTTTGGGCTGATGCAAAAATGCTGGTGGACTATAGTGACTTCGGAGATGTAGTTTGCTTTGATACAACCTGCAGACTGTACAAAGATTGCCGTCCATTTGTGGCATTCTCTGGTGTGAATCATCACAAGCAAATGGTGGTCTTCGGTGCTGCATTTTTGTATGATGAAACTGCTGAATCTTACAAGTGGCTCTTTCAAACTTTTCTAGGGGCAATGGCTGGAAAGAAGCCCAAGACAGTCCTCACAGACCAAGATGCTGTAATCACTGAAGCAATTAATTCAGCGTTGCCTGAGACGCATCACCGGATATGTGTATGGCATGTTTACCAACATGCTCTTAAACAGCTGAACCACATGTTTGTTGGCTCAGATTCATTTATAAGTGATTTAACTAGTTGCTTTCTTGAGCATGAGGAGAATGGACCTTTCGTTGCTGCATGGAATGGTATGTTGGATGCTTATGGCTTGTGGGAAAATGAATGGTTGCATGAGATATTTAAAGAAAGAGAGACTTGGGCCATAGCATATGAAAGGTACATTTTTTGTGCTGGCATGAATAATGTGCAACTTTGTGTAGGTTTCACTGCTATCTTGAGAAAATATCTAAAGGTTGATGTGGATATCCTTTCATTTTTTAAGCATCTGGGGAAGATGTTGACAGATTGGCATTACAAAGAGCTGGAAGCTAATTTTGATATGAGTCAGCGAGCACCAAGGCTGATGGGGGATGTGATCCTCTTGAAGCAAGCTAGAGATATTTACACTCCTGAAATATTTGAATTATTCCAGCAAGAGTATGAAACCTCCTTGAATATTATTATTAACCAGTGCACTGAGAGTGGATCGCTATTTGAATACAAAGTGAGCATATATGAGCAACAACAAGAATACCATGTAAGTTTCAACTCAACTGAAGAGAAAGTTGCTTGTAATTGTATGAAGTTTGAGTCTATGGGAGTTTTGTGCAGCCATGCATTGAAAGTTCTCGACTATAGGAACATCAAGATGCTTCCCAGCCAATACATCTTGAAGAGGTGGACTAGAGATGCAAGGGGTTGAGAAATTTTTTGTACATTTCAACAAACTTCTGATTAGTAGACAGTAGTCAATGATGATATATATGTCATGAATTCGTTTATTTACTGATCAACAACTCTTGGGTTGATAGAGACCATTCTGTTCAGCAATATCATATCAACAGTGTACATCATCCTCAGTGGCTATAACTTTATACAGTATGAAGCATGAGAAAATAAGAAATCTCTCAATTTTGTTGTATTCTCCACTAATCTCCACTTTTCATCCCCCATATTTTCCCCAAAGTTCTTGTGCCTGTGAAGAAGTGAATGGCCTCCATTGAATAGACATTTATAAAGAATCACATTCCTGTGTAAGATGGTAACTCATGAGATCATTTGGCAAAAATGGATGCAGTGATGGCCAATTTTGAAGTGTGTAGTCAATTGATGAATCTCCCAATATGCAATAGAAGTTATCTGTTTGTTGCCATTGGATATAGATGCTTTCAATCATGTTGCTGTGGTGGGAATGACACTCTGACTTCATTTGGCTGCTACGAACTTGATTGAATCCCCTGGTTCTCTGAACTGCTGGGATCCTGCCTTATGCATTTCCCTTTGGCCCTCAGCTGCAGTGCCAGTTCAGCTACTAAAGTTTAGTTTTAAATGCCTTATCAGAAAAATTTTCTAGTGCTCTAAAATATAATTTTAGTTTTGTTTCTACATTATTATTTTTCGGTCATGAATTCCTTCTTGCTGCGTTACAAATTTTGAGTTCATTTTGACCCAAGTTCAAGAAGTACTGGCTTTTTTATTATTTTAACTTGAGAGCACGATATGTGCAATTTTGGGACTTGGTCAGCTGCAAGGGGATATGCTGTTTATTCTGGCTGCTGGCTTAATGGGAATGGGAGTTGTGTGCTTCAGGACATGATGCTTTGATGCTGGTGGTTCAATGATAGTTGTTTCATACATTTTACAACCAACATATTTCCTACTTTGTGATAGATCAGTCAAGTTCATCTTCCTCTTACAGTTATTTTATAACATATATTTGGCTGAGGCTCAACTCATTATTGATAGCACCTGGGCCATAACATTTCCCTGGCCATGTCGCCCAGGTCATCCACCTGTTCTAAACACAGGTAGATGACCTCGGCCACCTGTTGTTAAAAGAAAGAACTGTGAGATCTTCATAGAAAAAAAACTTCATTGTTTAGGTTCTCATTTTGAACTTGTCCAATTGAAAAGGCCTTGTAAATGCCGCATTGGTTCATGTTAACTCTCAGTCAACTAAAATTTTTTTGTTACTCGAGTCCATTTATCTTTCTGCAACCAAATAGTTGGTTACTTTCTGAGTTTCTTAATGGCCTTCATTTATCCAATTGTTATGTGGGTTACAAGTCAGCTTTACAACATTACTGCATTTCCAATGGATTACAAGTCAGCTTTCATGTCCAGTTAGTGGAACTTCTGCAAATTAATTTCTGGCATGCAGCCTCGCCCTGCTCTTTGAAGCTTGCCCAAGTTTTTCATCAGCCAAAAGCTTCTGATACAGTTGCTTCTCTTGACAAAAACTTCTCTACAAGCTTTAAGCTGCTCCCTCATACTGGATATTCGGAGAAGTATTCTCACGAGTAATTGATCTGAGCCGTGAAGTCAGATTCTGTGTGTTGCTCTTTCCCATGGCATGCTTAGAGCCAGCATTCTTGAATGAAGAAGACCTATGAGGTGGTTGAGAATTTCTCTGTACCATGATGGGAGAGGGTGTTCGTCCGAGGTTGGGTGACTGAGAATGTGTCAAGGGAATCTGTGAACATATATATATGGAAGAAACATTATGAATGAATAAAATTCGATTTACAATGAAGAACTACAGCAGGGCATTTAAGTTTTACTGGTGTAGATTAAGATACCTCTTCCATCTGATTTTTTGGTGTTCTTTCTTTATAGAAGCTTGGCAGTGGCCTGGCCTTGAAGCAAAGGCTTTGACTCAGTTTTTTAAGCTCTGCTTCTGCCTTCTCCTGTTCAAAATAATAATCATCATATAATACAAGAGATGAGTATGTTATCCTCTTCACTATACATTTTGTGGTAACCGAGAACATCTGTCAAAGAAGCTTGATAATCCTATATTTACCTTGAGTGTCATTTGCAGTTGCACTTTCTGTGCCTGATTGGCAATGAATTTCTCTTCAAGCCTCTGAAATAAAGATAGAAAGTGGACAGAATTTCAGAAAAATAATTTCATATAACAAGGTGTGTACATACATTATAGCCTGAAATGTAGAAGTGTATATATAAGAACTGTGGAAGTGTATATATAAGAAACATAAGTATGTTGCTTACCTCCTTTCTCCTCGCAGCTCTCCCTTCGGTCCTTAAGCTGAAAGGCGTAGATAAGTTTGGGGACTGAGATTTGTTTCGGCAGGCACTTATAAACTTAGAGCAACTGTCATGAGAAAACAATAATTAGAAATCGAAGTACCTTCTAAGAAAATTATGCATTGCCTTTGGAGGAACCACAATCTGTCAATTTAGTGGATTTGAATTCCCTATTCATCCACAGTAAGAACCAATTATCCTAAAGAAATAAAGAATCACATGTTCTTTTTTCTTTCTTCTATGCTATTTGTGCAAATTTTAAGCAAAGGATCAATTAAAGTATCCTAGATGCTCATGTCTTGCGTGGCATGGAAAGGGAAAAATACTATTCAAGCACTAGTTGATATGATTTAGAAGTGTCAAGTAAGTTACTCTGTTGGCAGTAAATGCCATTTAGGGCGAACTGATTTGCTTCCAGATGCTGAAGGGTGAAGAGGTGTTTGTGCCCTGGAATTTGTATCACACAACACATACTGGTAAAAAAAACGGAAACAATTTGGAGTTCCTTACATTCTTAATCAAATTCCATTATACTGCATACCTTCTGCTTTCTGATTGAGGAGTTGCTAGAGTATATTTAGGTTCTCTAACCACAGATCCCTGCAATTCAAAAATGAAAGTTCTTTTTAGCACATGTTTAGACAGAAGCCACCTGAAAGCATGCAATAAGAAGCTTCAGAAGGAGATTAGTACAGTGGTTGGAGTTCGTAGTGGAGTTGGGCAATCTTTTGCTGCCTTAGAACTAGAGGTAACTCTCGAATTGTCAATCTTTCGAATAATTGTGGAAGTTATTCGATTAATTTCTCTGACAGGAGTGAAATTCTTTGCCTTCTGAGTTGATTTTGGAGTTGATTTCCTTCTGTCTGCGGTATCTACAGCAGAATTCTTGATGATTGGTGTGGCAATGTTTTCTTTTCTGTTACGAAGTAAAGCTACAGGTTTAGCTGGTGAACATGGCAGCTTAGATGCTCTACTAGAAGTCAGTGATTTTGATGGAGGAGCTGCTGCTTTCTTCTTGCTCATTGATGACAAATTGTCCCTATTAGATATAAAATCCTGTGAAAGTGGCAAGGTGAATTACTAGGTCCCGACTTGAGTTAAAATAGATTAATAAATAATAATTCGCGGCATGACTGCACTACCTTTAGCAAAGGTTTCTCCATTAATTTTGTACCGCTAAATTCTGCTTCTCTCAGGTCGTCATTATCAGCAATAGCTAGTTGGCTTAAATCTTCAACCTTCACACTATGCTCCACTACCATTTGGTTCTTATTTGATTGTTCAACTATTTCGCCCTTCTGGCTTTCAGATTTGTCTGCTTTGGTATGCTGTTTTTCTCCGTTTTCATCACCAACAAATCTTTCCTCATTATTTATCCCTTTCACATCTACTTGCTTGTCAGCCACGACTGTTGAGTTTTGGACTACTCCTGAATCTTGGCTTGCATTATCTTGTTCTTCACCTTCATGTACAGGTTCAGGATTGTTCTTAGCAGCAGCTGCATTTGCTTGTTCAAGCAAAGCTGCTGCCTTTCTTGCAGCAAGATTCCTATAATGTGCTTCGAAGAAAGCTTTCTTCTGTGCAACTGAGCCAGGGCGAGAGAATCTCTCTGCTTCTTCCACATACCGGTTATGAGAAAAGGTCGACCATTTCTCCCATGCTAAAGTCTCCGACAAGAACCTTCCAAAAGAGATGGACTGTCCAAGAGAATGAAGAGGTTTGCCCTGTGACACGGATTCATGGTTACTTTCAGAGTAGAAGTTTTTCTCAGCTCCAAACTAGTTGGAGATGGAGATGGATTCACGGTTATTTTAAAGAACAATTTTTTTTTTTTTTTAAACGTGAGCTACGTAGTGAATTATTGATGAAACTATGCAAGTATGAACCAAGAGGGAACCCAATTATTGATTTGGCCAAATTGTTAGAAAGACAAAGAAGAAGTGGGAAAATGCAGAATGATGAACTGACCTCATTGGACTCATTAGGTAAGCCTGCAACATAAGAGAAGGGTTGCTGTTGCATGAGACAAGTTGGTTCTACCATAGGTTTTGGCACCTTAAAATCTGCCAAATTTTGAGTTTTATGGTCTTTGTTCTATACTTATAACGATAACATTCTTCTTCTGTTAGTCGTGTGTGGGTTTTGAATTTGAATTTCAAATAGCAAGGGCATTGGCCATTGGTCCCATGCCGTGGAAAAGCAGGCATATAAATGAGAGAAAGAAGCCTGTAGTAATCTTTCTTTTGTCTGAATGTTTGTGGGGTCTCCTTCCCATTTTTGTATTCGTAAACATGACAAATTTCAAAACTTGCTCTGGGACCCACTTCGTGAATTCCTTCAATTTTATATCTGTACCGTTGGATATAGTTTGATTTGAAGAACATATATTAAAAAAAAAAAAAGGAACCGCATGACATTACAAATAGGTTCAAGGCTCTACGTTGGCATGATATTTTATACCGTTAGAACTTGTGCATGATAATTAGGGAAAAGCTTTATGACTCAAATATACCCTTAGAAAAAATATACTTTTAGTCGTTTAGCCATTGATTTAAATGGATGGTGGTTATTATTCTTAAGTTTCTCAACTTTTTCTTGAAAAAACAAAAATTTTTAAGTTTTACTCATTAATTAAGTTTTTATTACTTCCTCCGTTTTTTTATTAATCACTTTTATTATTTTCACTAGAATTTAAAAATAATAAATAGAATTAAATTTAATATTAAGTTACGTGATTAAAATTAAATTATTAAATCTGATTGATTTTAACTTTATTGAAAAAGAAAAATAAATTTAAAAAACAAATTAAATTATATTGAAAATCTAAAAGTAACAAATAAATAGAATTTAAATTTTACTCAAAATTGATAGATAAAAAAATGAAGGAAATAATTAAAAAAACAAAAAATTAGGAGACATCATTTACCATATATTTATATGAAATATTCACTTTTGTCTACAATTTGACAAGTGTATAAGTTTCTACACCTCTTTTTTTGAAAAATAATTTCTGTACCTTTTTCAAAAATTAATTTTTTCTTTTAATTATTTATAAATTTTAAATTTATTTTATTTACTTCTTTTAATTTATAAATTTATGACTTGGTGCATGACCTTTGTTAAATTTTATTAACTCAATGCATTGTATTAGTTTTGTTAATTTTTATTAACTCAATGTATACCCTTGATCCACTTAGCATCAAACAATGTATACACTTACTCTACTTAACATCAAAAAATTAACAAAATTGAATCAATTGAGTTTCAATTGATTCAATTACTAAAAATTGACTTTTAATTAACAATACCAATTATTCAAATTAAAATTGAGTTAGACCCTGTGCTTGAATACCTCAACGTTTTTAAATTCATTAAAACATACTAATGAATTTACCCAATTTGAAGCAACACAAAAATTACTAATTTTTTACATTTTATTAAGTTTTTAAATGGTTATTTTAGTATAAATTGAAATCAAAATCAAAATTATATGCTCAATAATTTTTTTTATCAAATTTAAGTACTTAATGTAAAATACAAATTATGCAATATAAATGTAGAGAAAATAAAACATTATTTTTAGATACACAAAAATTTAAATGGTTCATTATTTTAAATTTATTTAGAAAATGGTAATAATGAATTGAATGGAAAATTATGGAGTTTCAAAAAAAAAAGAATGAAAAATTGTTGATGATTAAAAAATTAAATAAAGATATTATAGGTAATTTATAAATTTATCCTAGGATAAAATTATTAAATGGACTATATTTTAAAACAAACCAAAAAGAAAAGTGAGACGAATGGACGATAAATAAATTATCTTCTTCATCAATCGTAATTATCAAGCTTCAGCAGCATTAAAAATAATTTAATTAAATTATCACGAGTTTAAATGAGCAGAAAAATAGACGTAAATTTATTGGCATGTAATATAAACCATGATCTTTGCAAAAAAAAAGTCTACTTTTTTTATCTCTTGAATTATTGCCTTAATTATTCTATTGAATTAATATTGTATCATTAAGTTGCTGCCTTTACTTTCTTTTAAACATTGTTTATGGAGATTTCAATTTGGATAATTGATGTCAATTTAATTTTTAATTGAATTTAAATGAAACTACATTTGAGTCAATTGATTTTAGATTAATATTTTTGAATTAATGGAAAATTTGATGGAAATAATCAATATTAAAAGAAGTAAATAAAAAAATTAAAATTTAAAATTTATAAAAAATAAAAAATAAAAAAAAATTATTTTTGAAAAGAAGAGGTGCCATTCAATTAAAATAAAATTGAATTTGAGTTTAATTTGGATAATTGAACACAGTTTGGATAAAAATAAATAAATTAAATTCAATTTAACAAAAATGAATTCAGTTTTTTTTTTAGAAAAAGTAAATACAGTGTATGAAATTTTACAGTGTATTTGCTTTTGCCCATAATTTGGCAATATATTTGCTTTTGCCTACAATCTGACAGTGTATACATTTCTGCACCTCTTTTTTTGAAAAATAATTTCGGCATCTTTTTTTTCAAAAATAAATTTTTTCTTTTAATTCTTCATAAATTTTAAATTTATTTTATTTACTTCTTTTAATTTATAAATTTATGAATTGATGCATGACCTTTGTTAAATTTTATTAACTCAATGTATACCCTTGCTTCACTTAGCATCAAACAATGTATACCCTTAATCCACTTAGCATCAAAAAATTATATGGTTTGTTAGAATAATAAATCAATTATTTATGAGTTTATTAACTTTAATCTCTTTTTAGTTGTCATAAAAATAATAAGAATGTTTATTAATTAATAAGTATATACAGTATACTTTGGAGTTAATGGCACGAGTATGCACCTTCTTCCTTTCCTTTTCTTCTCTCTTTTTCCCCATAATGTGGCCATTGACAGTAAAATAATTTCATAATTTATACGTTAATTATTCCATCAAAAACAACTTCATAATCATAATCAGATAAAAAAAATAAAATATTTTAATGAAAAATATTTTTCTTTCTTTTTTTTTCCATAATGTGGCCATTAACAGTAAAGTAATTTCATAATTTATATGTTAATTTGATTTTACTATAAAAATTTTGTTGCTTGGTTTTAGTTTGATTCTTAAAGTTAAAAAACTAAATAGACTAAATCAATAAAATTATATATATTAACTCATTTAATACACACATTAAAGGGATTGAAAACTGTTATATTATTCACTGTTACATTTACAATTTATATACACATTACCAAGTGCTGAAGATAAGTTAAGTGATAAAGATAAGAGCTAAGTACAGTAGAACTAAGAGATAATAGGAAGTGGTTATAGAAAATAGTTTCGTAATACATCTTCTAACCAAGAGGTGGTTGGCCTGTAGACTTCTCCTTTACATGCCCCCGCAAGATGGAGGATCCATTGGAGACTCCAATCTTGGAACGGAAATGAAAAAATGGACTTCGACTAAAAGACTTTGTAAGCATATCAGCTAGTTGGTCCTTAGAGTTGATGTGCAAAACCCGCAAGGAACCACTGGAGACATGTTCACAAACGAAGTGGTAATCAAGAGCCAAGTGCTTCATGTGTGAATGATAGACTGGATTAGCACAAAAATAGGTAGCACCTGTGTTGTCATAGAACAGAGTAGGAGGCTGCTGGACACTAACACCCAAGTCATGAAGTAAATTCTAAACCCATAAAATCTCGACAATAGCATTGGCCAAGGCTTTGTATTCAGCTTCAGTGGAGGAGCGAGAAACTGATTTTTGGCGAGCTGAATGCCACAAAATGATATTGGAACCAAAAAATAACAAATATGCTATAGTAGAGCAACCATTATCTTTAACACCACCCCAATCAGAATCAGAAAAGGCAGTGAGAGTCAACAAAAAACAACGCTTCAGGAAAAGACCATGATGAATCATACCCTTCAAATAATGAAGAACACACTTGAGAGCTTGTAAATGAAGATGGGAAGGAGCATGCATGAACTGTGATAACTTGTTAACTGCAAAGCAAACATCTGGACGGGTAATAGCTAGATATTGGAGAGAACCAACTAAGCTACGATAATACTTCACATCAATTGGAGAGGAGCTATCAACAAGTGTGTACGAAGCAGAGCTGCTCAATGGTGTGGTTACTTTCTTTGCACCAGCCATATTAAACTTAAGCAGTAAATCCAAAATATGCCGATGTTGGGATAGAAAAAGACCTTGTGGGGTGGAGATTACCTCAACACCTAAAAAATGATGTAATGAACCCAAATCCTTGATTGAAAAATGAGATGCTAGCTGTTGAACAAAGGAATCCAAAAATTATGAATTATTGCCAGTAAGAACAATGTCATCTACATACACCAAAAAATAAGCCACAATGCCATTATTATTGTAAATAAAGAGAGAAGCATCAGCAAGTGACTTGCGAAAACCAGCAATAAGTAAGAAGGTCTGTAACTCAATGTACCAAGCCCGAGGAGCTTGCTTGAGACTATAAAGTGCCTTTTTAAGTCTGCAAACGTGATGTGGAAACTGGGAGTAAATGTATCCTAGAGGTTGCTCCATGTAAACCTCTTCAGTTAGTGTGCCATGGAGAAAGGCATTATTTACATCCAATTGACGAAGAGGCCAATTGTTGGACAAGGCAAGGCAGAAAACAACACGAATGGTCACTGGTTTAGTAATAGGGCTGAATGTCTCAAAGTATCACGCTTAGGTTGTTGCAACAAACCTTTGGCCACAAGGCGAGCCTTGTATTTATCAATGAAACCATCAGTTTTTCGCTTGATACGAAAAAACCCACTTGCAGCGGATAGGGACATGAGTAGACCGAGGAACTAAATCCCAAGTACCATTTTGTAGAAGGGAATTAAACTCATCATCCATCGCCTGGCGCCATAACGGGTCCTTGATAGCTTGGAAAATAGTGGATGGCTCAAGTGTTGGAGAAAGTGGGTGCTTGGTGGTTCGGTTGATAAATTTGTCACTGTAGTATTTAGGGTTGGGCTTGCAAATTCTGGTTGGGTGAGGTAGAGGGGAAGGGGAAGGGGAAGGGGAAAGAGGTAAGGAAGGCTGAGGAGAAGAAAAGTCCAAAGTGGAAGAGGATAAGGGGCTAGGAAGTGGACTGGTGGGCAAAGAAAGTGGATGGGAAGGAGTGATCATGGTGGATTGAGGTGGAGGTTGGGAAACTTCCTCGTGAGTAGAACCTGCAAGGCAAACATCTTGAATCGGGTTAGAAAATTCATGAGATTTATTGAGAAACTTCCTCGTGAGTAGAACCTGTAAGGTAAACATCTTGAACCGGGTTAGAAAATTCATGAGATTTATTGAGAAACTTCCTCGTGAGTAGAACCTGCAAGGCAAACATCTTGAACCGGGTTAGAAAATTCATGAAATTTATTGAGAACTTTATGTGGAAAAACATCCTCAACAAACTTGACATGTCGAGAAAGATACAAGCGATTGTTAGTTGGATCAAGACACTTGTAAGCAGACTGAGAGGAAGATTAGCCAAGAAAAATACAAGGGACAGACCGTGGGTGAAGTTTAGATGGGGAATAGGGGGCGAAGCCAAGGATAACATAGGCATCCAAAGGTTTTGAGATGTTTATAATTTGGACATCTACGAAAGAGCATTTCGAAAGGAGTTGTAGAATTGAGTATAGGTGTAGGGAGGCGATTTATGAGGTAGACTGTTGTTTGAAAGACATATGACCAAAAGGTCAAGGGTAAGGAGGCAAAATAAAGTAAGGAAATGCCGGTTTCCACAATATGTCTGTGATGACGCTCAGCAATGCCATTATGCTGAGGCGTGTAGGGAGGAGTAGTGAAATGAGAAATGCCGAATGAGTTAAAAAGAGAAATGAGGTTTTGATACTCTCCACCATTATCAGAGAAAATAGAGCAAATTGTGGTTTTAAAGTAGTTTTCAACCAGCCTCTTAAATTGGGGAAAGATACAGGACGTGTCAGACTTCTTTTTCATGGGATAGAGCCATATGTATTTTGTAAAGTGATCAACAAAAATAATGTAATATGAATAACCATCAAGAGACATGGTAGTTGGTCCTCAAACATCAGTATAAACAAGCTTCAGAGGTCTAGAACTAGTAAGAGAATTATCCGAAAAAGGCAACTTATGACTTTTATTAATGGAACAAGAATTACAATGAAAGTTGGAAGGGAACAAAGAAGTTGTGAGTAAACTAGAACTCTGCAAAACATTACGAATAAATTTATTTGAAGGATGACCAAGTTTGTGATGCCAATCAGAGAAAGAAGTTGTGGTAGTGATATTTAGTTGAGGATGAGATGGTAAAGTTACATAATAAACATCATCAACATTCTCCCCCCGCATTAGAGATGCTCCAATGCAAAGATTCTTCACAAGGAAATGAGTGGAGAAAAATTCAACAGAAACAGGATTAGACTTACATAACTTTACTATAGAGATTAAATTATGGAGTAAATGGGGAACACATAAAATATTAGAAAGAGAAAGTGTATGGTGAGGTGTGTGAATGCGGGAGCAGCCAATATGGGAAATAGGAAGACTGTTACCATCACCCAAGAAAATTTCATCTGGACCCCTATAGTCAGAGTAGGAATGCAAGGCAGATACATTGGAAGTTGCATGATGAGAAGCAGCACTGTCGAATAGCCAAGGTTGATTCATGCCATTGGAGTGCATAGAGGTCGTGGCATTAGCTACTGGGCTGGAAGATGGAGGAACATTGTTTGAGGTAGTGACATGAATGTTGTTATCTTTCAAGAACTTGGCAAGTTTCCTGCAATCCTTCGTATCATGACTTGGAATTTCACAGTAACGATAAAAGAAGTTGGATCGGTGGGTTCGATTTTGAGGTTGGTGTTGCCAGGAGCAAGAACCAGATCCATTATAGCCTCCACGAGATCTGCGAGTGTAAGATTGATTTGTGGATCCCTAAAATGATGAATGAAACTGTTGTGACTTGGGATTTTGTTTCTGAGTGCTGGTAGTTGTAGCAAGGACAAAAGAAGATGTTGGTTCACTGTCTTTCAGCATTCTCTCATGATCAGTTAACTTGTTAAAAAGTTCAGAGTAACTAATTGGAGATTCACGGGCTTTGATGGTAGCAACAATGGTGTTGAACTCATCTCCAAGTTGAGATAGAATATGAACAATGAGATCTTCTTCACTTATTGGATTTTGAATGAGAGCCAAGTCATCAGCAATGGATCGCATTTCATTGAGAAAGTCAGCAACTGATTTGGTGCCCTTTGGATTTTTAGCAAGTTTGGCTTTGAGAGAAATGATTCGGGATCGAGATGATTTTGCATAGCTGTGAACAAGTCGATCCCAAGCTTCTTTTGAAGAGTCAGCCGAAGAAATTATTGGTTGAATGGCTTCTGTGCAGCTACCAAGAATTGCACTGAGAAGAATTTGATCTTTCCTGAACCAGGTGGTGTGAGCAGGATTAATGACTTTGCCTTTAGTATCAAGAAATCGAGACGGTGTAGGTAGAGTACCATCAACATATTCTAAAAGATTAAGGCCAATAAGAGTTGACTGGATCTGTTTTCTCCAAACAGGGAAATTTGTGGGAGTAAGTTTGATAGGAAAGTGAGTAGGTGCATTTAATTGCACGATAGTTGGTGCAGCAGCAGAGGTATTTGGCATGATGAAAGAGTATGGATCAAAACTCGTTGGAGTGTTTTGTTGCTCAGATACCATAAAGGGATTGAAAACTGTTATATTATTCATTGTTACATTTACAATTTATATACACATTACCAAGTGCTAAAGATAAGCTAAGTGATAAAGATAAGAGCTAAGTATAGTAGAGCTGAGAGATAATAGGAAGTGGTTACAGAAAATAGTTCTGTAATACATCTTCTAACCAAGAGGTGGTTGGCCTGTAGACTTCTTCTTTACACAAATGGTTAAAATTTCTGATTACATATTTATATTGTATTATATGGTGAGTCATTTACAATTACTTAAAATTAAATTGCAAGATTTTAGTTTACTTAATTTGATAATTTGTAGTGAAAAATATATTTTTGGTTGTATAATTTTGTGAATGATTTTGGGCAACACATTAATCGAATTCATATACTTGATTACTAAAAATATTTGTTTTGAGATTTTGGAAATGTAATAGAAAAGTGGTAGTGGCAGTGGTTGAGGAGAAAAATGAGAGCAGTTAGATGGTAAATGAGAAGGGGATACAATTTACCGCATATTACTTTACCCAAACTCAATACATTTGCATTCACTTTTGTTCAAACTGAATATGTTGTATTTACTTTTTGCCAAAATTAAATGTATTATATTTATTTTTTGCTCAAACTTAATAAATTGTATTAAAGTTCAATTTGACTTTCATTTCTAATGTTGCTTTAAAAATTCTTGTTAAAGTAGATATTGAGTCAATTTATTTGTTTTTTTTTTCCTATTAAATCTGATAGTTCATATGTAAAATACAGAGTTAATTTATAATTTCAATATATTTTAATGATTATTCAATGATCTTTTTATGAGCCCAAGGTGGCTTAAACAAATATGGCTTAAAATGGTTTCAAATATTCTATTTTAGTAAAGGTTACTTTTGTACAAAAAAAATAAAAAATATACATTTACATTATTATCCTTATTTGAGTCACTCAATTTGAGCAATTTAGCAGGGTCCTTACATAAAATAATGCTACATCCATTTTTTTATCTATTTTTTTATATATTATTTTTGAGTAAAATTTAAATTTTATTTATCTGTCACTTTTAGATTTTTAATGTAATTTAATTTGTTCTTTTAATTTATTTTTTCAATAAAGTTAAAATTAATTAAATTTAATAATTTAATTTTAATCACGTAATTTAATATTAAATTTAAATTTATTTATTATTTTTTAATTTTAATTAAAGCAATAAAAATGACTGATAAAAAAAACGGAGAGACTAGTAAAGTTTCATTATCATTTTGTAATTATAATACAATGGAAACTTATCTTTAGCCTAAGTGCAAATTTATTCTTAATATTTTATAAAAAAAATACAATTTCACTCATATATTATAATATTGATATTTTAATTGGTGTTATATTACTTTTTATATTTTAAAACTGAAAAAAAAATTATATTTTTAATCTCATCTTAATAAGTAGCATAAAATGAGTAATTTCTTTTCAATTTTAAAATATTAAAAGTAATATAGTACAATAACTGGTTGTTTGAAGGTGCTATCTACAGTAATCCTTAGGCTTCATGAGTCATGTAGATAACCTCGAAATTATATCCTCTTCTGGACCAAAGTGGCATAACTTATGACACTAGATAAATAAAAATATAAAATAATTAATAAATTTTTGTTTAATAGTAATAATTTTATTTTAGAGTTTGCAAGGTGTTGAATTTAAATTCAAATATAAAATAATTAATAAATTTTAGTTTAATAGTAATAATTTTATTTTAGAGTTGTAAAATAACAAGCGAGTAGTAATAACTTTATATTATTATGATCCATTATATTTTGTTTCTTTGTAACATGTTATTTTTCTTTTCAAAAAATAATCTTTCCTTTGGTGGGGTTTTTTTTTAATGTAATAATATAATAAGAAATAGCAATAATTAAGACTCTATTACTGTAATATAGACCCATTGAGTATGAAATATCGAAAACCATTTATTATTTTAATATGGTAGAAAATGTTAAATTTTTTTTTTCTCAATAACGGTAAAAAATTATTTATCCTACATTTAAAACCGTGAACCTGATGAGTTGGTTTATACTTTAAAAACATAATACAATTTTTTTGTTTTTATTTATTTTAGGCTGAAAGGCAAATTTACCTTGTAACTTGACAAAAATGCAATGTTACTCCTACAATTTACTTTGTTATAATATTACCTTTATATTAATAAAATATTTGCAATTTTACCTCTATCATTAAATCCCATTAATTTCATCCAATTTTCCATCCACATGAATCCGAATTGGTAACAGTCCATACCTATGTACTTTTACAAAAAGTGCAAAGACTGCCCACATGCTGACAAAATTAGTACAATTTAATCTCTACCATTGAAGTCGATTAACTTGGCTACATTTTTTCGTCAAAATTAATCTAACATGCCAAAACAGATATACAACAGACATGTAGCAGGGAGAGGACTTTTGTGAAATGGGACAATTTTTCTCCTTTGTTTTATATCATTCGTCATTCACATGTCGTCCATTGCCACGTTAAACTCATATGGACGAAAAATTAGATAAAGCTAATGGAATTTGATGATTGGAGCTAAATTGCACCAATTTATTTAATATAAGAGAAATATTGCATCAAATTAAACTATAACAGCAATATTGCACTTTTTATAAAAAATATAAGGACATTTTTTACCTTTCAACCTCAATTTTAATGCCTACAACTTCAAATATTATGACGCTTTTCTTTTTCTCCTCAGGTCAAATTTAATATCTGTTAAATTTTACTCTACCTTATAATTTTTTTCATATATTTTCTTTCCTTTCCTTTTTCTTTTTCTTTTTCTTTTTTTTGGTCTTCATTTGTCTTAGCATGGATAGTATAAGTTGTTCTATA
Source organism: Excoecaria agallocha (assembly GCA_037975025.1). Taxonomy (NCBI): domain Eukaryota; kingdom Viridiplantae; phylum Streptophyta; class Magnoliopsida; order Malpighiales; family Euphorbiaceae; genus Excoecaria; species Excoecaria agallocha. Next base: position 11,689,445 of record CM075819.1, on the reverse strand, counting down.
TATTCAATGTGAATACTCAATTCACTTTAAAACATAAATATGATAATGATAAGAGTAAATTATATGAAATGAACTTGTCAACTTTTCCATCATTTGAACTATAACTTATACATTATTATGTTTGCATTAAATTTTTTAAAACATTATTTATAAATGTTAAGAAGTAATAATTGGATAAGGGCTGATATTTCGATAATTTTACAGATAATTATAACTTAAAAAGGTCTTCTTGATGAAATTAACGTGGTAATCAAGGAAGAAAGAAAGCAAAATGGAAACTAAAAGCCTGCATGTTTTTTCATTAATTTGCTAATTAAGAATTTTTAATAATACAATTTTAATTAAAATGTTCAATAATATTATTTATTTTATTAAAAATTTAATTATCTGAAATTCAACAAAATATTAGAATTGGAATCATTTATGTGTGGTACGTAGAATTATTTGGAGTAATAGTTAAGAAAAACAATACAAGTAATGAAGAAGAAGAAGAAGAAGAAGAAGAAGAAGAAGAAGAAGAAGAAGAAGAAAAGCTTAGCGTTGGAAGGTAACGCGGAAATGGTTTATTAATCATAGCCATTGGGCAAGATATTATTATTTATTATAGTAAAAATTAGTTTTGCGTTAAAATTCTTAATAATATAGAATATTATTATACTTGATTTCATAGCTTATAATCCTGAAATTTTTATGAGGAAATGAGTCGTGTGTGGCAAATTAAAGAGTGTTGTTTAGATTTGTGTGTGTTTGGGAGGCAGAAATGATCGGGCTTTTCAAAGCGAGAATCCTGCAAAAAAAAAGACTTGTCTGATCAAATCGGACTTGAACACTCCTATAATTAAGTCAATTTCAGTTTTTTTTATAGAGAGAGAATATATTATATCAGAATTCTCGTGTGTATATTTTAGAAATGGACCTGGTATTTATGGAAATGAAAAATTCACTTGATAGGCATACTTCTGTATTAGAGTAGGTAGGAGGCAATGTGATTTTTGACAAGTGACGGTAGCATGTGTTAGGAGAACCTAATAGGATAAGGCCATCAAGGCCGAACGGACTATCCCATCAAGTGAACTTTTGGCACATCTCTGGCAGTGTGCCTGAGGCAAAGTGGCACTAGGCCTCTTATGGTTTAGGCTTCTTAGCCAATTGGTCCTCACTTCTTATTGGCTCATCTATTTATGAAATATTGGATATTATCATTTGTCCCCCCTCTAATGCTCCGATCGGTAGATTGGACTGTTGGGAGGTTTTAAATTGATACACGTTCTTTCACAAGGTGGTTGTATCTTGTGAAAGCCTATCAAGAGATATTTCGGTTAATACATGGGTGGACAGTCTTTTTCATTTGTTTGTTTGGATTTTTGGCATTTGCTTCCGGATACGCCGATTTTGAGGGCTAGTTTCCTAGCCATTGCTTTATCATTGTATATTTAGGTTCGTTTTGATCTCATTGGTAAAGTATTAGTTAGATATCATGCCTTGCCGTTTCAAGCTTTTTGACTTATGAGCTTCACGTTCTTTCTGCTTTGCAAGTTGGGTTCCCTTTTTTTAGGTTAGCTTTTCCAAACTTTGGTGATATCTCGTTAAGCGGGTTTTTGTCTTGTTTGGTTTTGCGCTTTTGTGCTTCTTTTATCTTGTAGGGTTGGACACTTCTTATCGTTCATCGAAAGTTCCTGCAAAAAAGGGCAGTGCATATTTATATAACCAAAAATTTTTACTTGATTTTCTATATATTTTCCATTTCGGATAAATTCTTTTTGACGTCTTTGCCGTTTTAGGCATATTCCTTGCATTTCTAGATCGGGATTGTCTCCTGTACTTCTCGCTTTACTTTTCTGTTCCCTCGTGGTGCGGTTGTTTCCTTTTTAGAGGTGGTTCGTTCGTGAACTTTTGGGGCTTTTATTTTTCTTGTAAAGTGCCAAGTGAGGGGGTAGCATTTACCTGTGATGTGTTCTATGCTCATTCGCCCTACTTCTTGTGCATGGGGCTTTATTGTTCCGACTCTTTGATCCTTGATTGGGTTTTAATGGAGAGGTAGGGTCGACTTTGTGGACTTCAAGCCCAGCTGGGCTGGTATTTGATTGGGTCAATGTTGTCTCATTTTCCTTACTTTCGGCTCTTACTCTTGCTCGGGCGGGGTTTGTCAGGACATAGGCCTTTTCGCCTTCTTTTCTTCTTTTTTTTTGCGATCTAGTCTGTTGTGGTCACCTTTTGTATCCCAGTCATATTCTTTGGTGAACTGATCTTCGTTTGCAAGTGAAGTTTCCGTTCGGAGTTTATTAACTTCGTGTGGGATATATCTTGATACTGCGAAGTTTTCCAGAAGATAGGTTCAGGTCGAACATTTCAATTGTAGAGTTTTTCGGCTTTTATTGCCTTGCTTTTGATACTCTTTACTTCAGCTGTTATTTAAGAATGGAGCCGGCCATAGATGGGCATTCTACCAAGTAAGGATGCTTGAGTAGGATTGACATACTTCTTGTGGTATAGGCCGCTTTTGGCTTGAGATTAACCCTTGGATTTTATTTTTGTCGTTCCCTCCCCTAGTTCTTTTATGAACACTTGAGTGGGTTTGTTTAGGAGGGAGATCCCTCCTTTTTATATGCTGATCGGGCTTTTGCTTGAGCCAATTTTTGCTTGTTAAGTTGGGCTTGAGTATGACTCGATATTTTGCAGCCTCTTTGGAAGGCCATTTTGTTTGCTTGTAATTAACCGAGTCGGTTACTTGACACTCCTTTGAGTTATTATCATTCTTCCCTTTTTTTTACCTTTAGTCATTGTCAAAGTTGTTTTTTTTTTGTTATGCTTGGAGCATGCTTCCAGTGCTACAGGAGCTTTGAGCATTCATCTTGATTTTTTTAAACTCAATGCCTTTTTGGGCTTCCAAAAGATGAAGCCTCTGGGTCGCTTTATGAGGTACTCACAGATGTTCAATCAAGGCAGTCTTGTGTTACCATTCCTCGTGGTGTGGTTGTTTCCTTTTTAGAGGTGGTTCGTTCGTGACCTTTTGGGGCTTTTATTTTTCTTGTAAAGTGCCAAGTAAGGGGGTAGCATTTACATGTGATGTGTTCTATGCTCATTCGCCCTACTTCTTGTGCATGGGGCTTTATTGTTCCGACTCTTTGATCCTTGATTGGGTTTTGATGGAGAGGTAGGGTCGACTTTGTGGACTTCAAGCCCAGCTGGGCTGGTATTTGATTGGGTCAATGTTGTCTCATTTTCCTTGCTTTCGGCTCTTACTCTTGCTCGGGCGGGGTTTGTCAGGACATAGGCCTTTTCGCCTTCTTTTCTTCTTTTTTTTTGCGATCTAGTCTGTTGTGGTCACCTTTTGTATCCCAGTCATATTCTTTGGTGAACTGATCTTCGTTTGCAAGTGAAGTTTCCGTTCGGAGTTTATTAACTTCGTGTGGGATATATCTTGATACTGCGAAGTTTTCCAGAAGATAGGTTCAGGTCGAACATTTCAATTGTAGAGTTTTTTGGCTTTTATTGCCTTGCTTTTGATACTCTTTACTTCAGCTGTTATTTAAGAATGGAGCCGGCCATAGATGGGCATTCTACCAAGTAAGGATGCTTGAGTAGGATTGACATACTTCTTGTGGTATAAGCGGCTTTTGGCTTGAGATTAACCCTTGGATTTTATTTTTGTCGTTCCCTCCCCTAGTTCTTTTATGAACACTCGAGTGGGTTTGTTTAGGAGGGAGATCCCTCCTTTTTATATGCTGATCGGGCTTTTGCTTGAGCCAATTTTTGCTTGTTAAGTTGGGCTTGAGTATGACTCGATATTTTGCAGCCTCTTTGGAAGGCCATTTTGTTTGCTTGTAATTAACCGAGTCGGTTACTTGACACTCCTTTGAGTTATTATCATTCTTCCCTTTTTTTTACCTTTAGTCATTGTCAAAGTTGTTTTTTTTTTGTTATGCTTGGAGCATGCTTCCAGTGCTACAGGAGCTTTGAGCATTCATCTTGATTTTTTTAAACTCAATGCCTTTTTGGGCTTCCTAAAGATGAAGTCTCTGGGTCGCTTTATGAGTTACTCACAGATGTTCAATCAAGGCAGTCTTGTGTTACCATTCCTCGTGGTGCGGTTGTTTCCTTTTTAGAGGTGGTTCGTTCGTGACCTTTTGGGGCTTTTATTTTTCTTGTAAAGTGCCAAGTGAGGGGGTAGCATTTACATGTGATGTGTTCTATGCTCATTCGCCCTACTTCTTGTGCATGGGGCTTTATTGTTCCGACTCTTTGATCCTTGATTGGGTTTTGATGGAGAGGTAGGGTCGACTTTGTGGACTTCAAGCCCAGCTGGGCTGGTATTTGATTGGGTCAATGTTGTCTCATTTTCCTTGCTTTCGGCTCTTACTCTTGCTCGGGCGGGGTTTGTCAGGACATAGGCCTTTTCGCCTTCTTTTCTTCTTTTTTTTTGCGATCTAGTCTGTTGTGGTCACCTTTTGTATCCCAGTCATATTCTTTGGTGAACTGATCTTCGTTTGCAAGTGAAGTTTCCGTTCGGAGTTTATTAACTTCGTGTGGGATATATCTTGATACTGCGAAGTTTTCCAGAAGATAGGTTCAGGTCGAACGTTTTAATTGTAGAGTTTTTCGGCTTTTATTGCCTTGCTTTTGATACTCTTTACTTCGGCTATTATTTAAGAATGGAGCCGGCCATAGATGGGCATTCTACCGAGTAAGGATGCTTGAGTAGGATTGACATACTTCTTGTGGTGTAGGCGGCTTTTGGCTTGAGATTAACCCTTGGATTTTATTTTTGTCGTTCCCTCCCCTAGTTCTTTTATGAACACTCGAGTGGGTTTGTTTAGGAGGGAGATCCCTCCTTTTTATATGCTGATCGGGCTTTTGCTCGAGCCAATTTTTGCTTGTTAAGTTGGGCTTGAGTATGTCTCGATATTTTGCAGCCTCTTTGGAAGGCCATTTTGTTTGCTTGTAATTAACCGAGTCGGTTACTTGACACTCCTTTGAGTTATTATCATTCTTCCCTTTTTTTTACCTTTAGTCATCATCAAAGTTGTTTTTTTTTTGGTTCTACTTGGAGCATGCTTCCAGTGCTGCAGGAGCTTTGAGCATTCATCTTGATTTTTTCAAACTCAATGCCTTTTTGGGCTTCCAAAAGATGAAGCCTCTGGGTCGCTTTATGAGGTACTCATAGATGTTCAATCAAGACAGTCTTGTGTTACCATTTCTTATGGAATGATTTTAATAGGCTTCCTCGAAATCTTGCAATTTTTCAAATTTTGCTTTTGTTCTATCACTACTTGAGCGACCTTCGTCTTCTTTTTCCTTCTCTTAGGATAGAACGCTGATCGAGCTTACAAGGAAATTTTTGAAGATTTTGTTGACTTCTTTCTTTCGGCTTTTTAGATCGATCGAGTTACTTTGATAAAGAGGTTGTTTTGCGACCCCTTAATTGGTCTCTCGATCTATCTATCGTAAGGTTGTTTTTTGTTGGCAAGCTCCTATGCTTTTCCTTTTCTATTGGGGTGGCATGGTTTTGCTTGAAGCTGAATGGGCCTTTAATTTGTCCTAACAGTTGATCATGGCTTTCCTCGAGATTTCAAGATCCAAATTTGTCGATCACCTTCTTATACTTGTCTTCTTTATTATGTTCTCCTTTGTTCTTTTTAAAGGGCGCTCTTTTCTTTATGCTGGGAAGCTGATTATGAGCTAGTCCAATTGAGAGCTTTTGATAAAGTTTTGATTGATCCTGATTCAACTCCTCGATCGGTTTTGTCTTTCTTTGCTAGATTTTCTTATTTCTCGAGTGATTGTATTTACTAGGGGATTATTTCGTAAAGGGGCTGATGATTTCTCCAATAAGGTTTTATTGACGGGGTTATTTTCTCGAGGATGTGCGAGTCTTTAATCTATTATGCTGACCATGAAGCTTTAATTGTGCTTTCAAGTTTCGACAGATCGGCTTATTTAGCTTGTTCAAGCTTTCTTCAGGTGACTGAGCAGTTATGCTCCTTAATGGCATCGCTTCGTAGGGCATGAAATATTAGCCACCTTTAATGATTGCTGCTTTGTTCTTCATGCCTTTATGGCGGTGATTTTATTATCCTCTTCTATTTTCACTACAAAAAAAAAATAGTTTACCGACGAAAATTAACGTTACCGACTATTTTTAATATTTTACTGATGAAAAGAATATGTCCCTAAAATGTACGTAGGAACGAATTTACCAGCGAAAAAGTCCGTCTGTAATATTACCGACGACTCTACCAACGAAAATTTTTATAATATTCCATCGGTAGATTTATTGAAAATTCGTCGGCTGTTTTTAGTCGTGTTGACCTTTTATCGATGGAATATTTCGTCGGTAAACAGTCGATAATTTTAATGAATAAATTATTGAATTAATTTTTATAAACAGTGATCGATTTGTTTTCATCGGTAATGTCGTCGCAAATATTATTAGTATGAAATATTAATACGATTAAAATGACACCGATAGATTTTTCTGTAGGTAATTCGTTGGTAATATAAAATAAAATTATTGCAAAAATTATACATTTTCTATTTGTAAATTCCAAAATTAAACACAATAAATCCAATACAAAAGTCTAAAATTATATTTAAAGATATATATTAACTAATAATTTTAATATATAACAGGAACAATATATACATCATAACTGCTGTGCAAATATATTTGTATAGTGCACAATATTTTGCAGATAAACAAAAAAATATATATTTCTAATTGCTATGCAATCAATACAATATCGGTATTGTGCACGAAGTTTTACAGTGATATACAAAAAATTATATAAAATAATCTAATTGCTATGCAAACAATATCAATATTAGTATTGTGCACAAAGGTTTGTAGTGCTATACAAAAAATTATCTAAAACAGTCTATATAAATTCACAAGCACTAGCTAGGATGTACCGTGGCTATCCATAATGGTAGAAGGGTCTGTGGTGGGCTAGTGATCCTCATTTGCCAATTCTTCGCATACTTGTTAAAATCGGTAACAATTTATTAGTCAATTTTTCTGTCAATTTATCTGTGAGGACATACCTCTTGCACGACATTTTGTATGTCTTCTGCTGTTGTATGTTCATGCCATGGTGAACCTGACTGTGCACTTGACCCGTGTGGATCACGAAAATTAGGTCCAAAGTATTGTGTTCCTGCAGGTCCAAGACCATAAATTCTATTCCTCTCCGATCCTCCAATAGCCTCATAATAAATCTAAGCCTCATCAACTGAATTTCCTTGAGACAAATGCTCCTCTCAATTTAACAATCTTATCCTACAATCAAATCAATATTAAATAACAATTAATGAGATGATCATCATCATCAATTGAACATCAAGATTTATAAAGCAAAATGATGAAATTTCCAGTCATCATAAAATAAAAAGCGTTCAACAGTTTCTGTTTACTTGCATCTAATGATGGTTAGATTAACAAAAATAGTAGAAATTATTTTCTTCCAGTATCTATCCAATTAATGGCCAAAGGAATGACATCCCATGTTTTCTTATGCCATGTTCTAATATTGTACTATGCCATGTTCTAGTATTGTACAATGAAAACCTAAATATGAAACTCCACCTTTTGTATATCCTTTTATTTTATTTTTTTTGACATGCCAATGAATTCCATTAAATCAAGAAGGTGTACAAGAGGCAAAGATATGCCCAATAGACCAAAAACCCCCCAACAAAATAATAGACCAACACAAACAACAATACCTAGCCTTCATACCCACTGTAATTATAGCAGAACCGGCTGAAACTAAAACTAATAGAACCAATAAAAAACAATAATCCAACCAATCAAGAAGCAAGACCCAGGCAGCACTGCATGAAGAGAAAATGCTGAAAACCATCATAAGAAGTTCAACAACCCAGGCAGAGAAAACCCTAAAAACCTTTTGTATATCTTTGTACTATCCCATGATAGACTATTTATGTGTCTACACATCCCACACACAACTACATATGCACCAACTTGGTTAACAAAAGTAGAAAAATGAGGTAGAAAAAAAGATTAAGTAATTTATATACAATTTGCACTACCTTTATGGATATGTACTTATAGTTATCCCTTTTCACTTTTTTAGGAATATAATAATTTTCCTAATTGGACACCTATTTGGGAATAGAGGCAGTATAGCATAAGCTCTCTTGAAGAATCAAATCAACAATAAGACATAATTAAAAAATGGCTAAAACTGTTCAATAAGGACTTACATGCATAACTTTAGCTTTAGTGCCCAAAAAGGAAACCCCATCATTTTTGTGTGTATACATGTGCAAATGCATCTTTGTTGGTGTAAGGTCCCAGCCTAATTTTTTAGTCTGCATATGATTTGAAACATTAAAGAAAAACTGTAAAGGATATGAATGAATAATAATGTCTATAAATTAATGATGGCATGAAAATTTAGAGAAAGAAAACAAAATACAGAATTGTATTTTACCAATCGCATCGATGCTCATTAACCGATATGAACCCCCCGCATGTGTGCCAAGTGATCCACTTTTAGCCATGCATTTGCGATTTGCAATATTTTGTTCACATCTCTTTCGTGTGTTGGGATTCTGCTACAACAACTGCCAACTCTCCCAAACAGTATCTAGAATAAATTTTTTTGCCTCTTTTTGTTTTATATCAGATACAAAATCACAGGATCTCTTTTTTGCCTTTAATTCCCTAGCTTTCTTGATGTTATCTTCAATGGCAGGATTCCATGTAAATGCTTTCTGTAGCCACAATTACATTTGTAAAGTTACACACTATTTAAGATATAAATTATATTTTTCCTTTTTTTTTGCATTTGAATTAGATTTGGGTTACCTTGAATTCTTCCCAATAAAAGTCTTTCAAACGTTGGCTGACCGACTTCCAATTGATCCCTATGGGATCAAGTTCAAGCCCGAAAATTTCAGTTAGCTTCTCGGAACATTTTCTCGAAGGTTCTAACCTATAAGTAATCACACGTAACAATTCATGTTGTATTACAATAATTAATTTAAAATCATAATAATTTTTGTAATTTTTGATAACTCACATTTTTTCTTGAACATAAATAGTATTTACCCCAAGAACAGATTCACATTGTTCCCCATCATTATTTTGGACATTTGAATCTGAATTTTCAAGGGCTGCATCATTTGATTCTTGTTCATCTCTTTGTACACTTGTTGAAGATCCAGGTCCAGTAGGTGTTGGTGCACAAGTAGGAGCTGTGCCTACTTCATTATCCCCTTGCATGCTTATTGAAGAACTAGGTACAGTAGGCATTGGTGGACAAATATCTCCTGGACCTCCCTTGCTTAATATAGATCTGCCTCTACCATAGCCAACACTAGAACGATGATGAAGATGAGGCCAACAAGGAAGCGGCTCAAGCCCATAAGCCTAATGTTTGATGAGTCTATTCCAGGAGGCCCAATAAGAAGGCAGGAGACGAGATGGAGGGAAGAGAAGCACAAGTCAGTTAGGTATAAATAGTGAGTTTGGTGTGAGGAAAGGGAATGTGAGGAATGAACTTGTAATTGGCAGAGGAGGGGTAATGAGAAGAGGGAGAACAAAGTGTAGGCTGTTCTTATAGTAGACCCCTATAATTGCTATTCTTTTCATCTTTCCTTTCTTATACTGAGATTGTATTGCTACAGATACTAATGCTGCAACTGATTTTTATCAAGATCAATATCACAGTTATACTACATTTATTCTAGTTTGTGTGGCTGTTGTGTTGTGTTTATCATTTTGCTTATCATTGGTCCAACCTGCCGGATCCGAGAGAGGGTATTTGGGAATGGAGACTCGCTTGCAATCTGTGAATCTTCGTTTGGATGATACAGAAAAAAAGGTGGGAGAACTGACAGCTTGTGTCAAAGAACTCACCAAATCTGTAACTGAGATCCAGGCCTGTTTGGCTGCTACTCAACTGAGTTACCAATCGGACAAAAAGGAGGATGAGTTTCGTGGTCAGGTGCTCAATTAGATGAAAAGATTGGACAAGCAAAAATCTAATACCGATGAGACTAATTTTTAGGAGGAAATGACCATGACCGGATCTGGGACTCAATTAGACCAAGGATCAACTTAGAAAAATGCAATAACATTAATACAAATCATTTCGCTAACCCATTTGCACACTTCAAAATAGTGAAACTTCCTATATTTGATAGGACTGATCCTCGAGGATGGGTGATGAGAACTGAAACATATTTTAGGATCAATCAAAAATTGGTTTACTATGCTCCTTGATACCAATCCATCTCTGACTTGGAAGCGACTTAAGACCGAAATTATGAGGAGGTATGGCGGGGTTTATTCTTCCAGTCTTTTTAAAGAATTGGCAGATTTAAAGAAAATAGGGAGTGTGGACGAGTTCATAAAGGCTTTTGAAATGGTGGCAGCAACAGCTCCCGGGTTACCTGAACCACAATATGTGGGGTACTTTATTAGTGGATTAAAGGAGGATGTTAAGAGGTGGGTGAAGGTGCACCAACCGGAGGATAGGTTAGCGGCCATGCGATTAGCTTATACCATTGAAGCTTCTCTGCAAGTTGAAAGGCTGGGAATGTAGATGCCAAAGACTTTGCAGAGCTCATGGAAGGAAAAGGAAGGGAATAGCAAACTTCAATCCTCAGTGGGATCTTGGACTAGGTCAAATCATCATGGGCCAACTCAATGGCAAGTAACCTCAGCTATTTGGCCAACCCAAGGAAAATAACTAGCCCAATACACAAACATTTTGCCCTCAGCCAATTCTCCTTCACCTGAATCTGCACATTGGGGAAATCGGAGATCTGGAATTCGGTACCTCACAAAGACCGAATGGGAGGAGAGGCAGAGGAAGGGCCTTTGTTTTCAGTGCAGCCAACAATATTCCCCCCAGCACAAGTGTCCAAAGGCACAACTGAAAATCATGCTGCTTAGGAAAGGAGAGGACATCGATGAGGAAGAGTTTTATAAAATGGAGAACGAGGAGGAAGACGCACCAGTAAATGGAGAGTGCAAGGTGCTCGACTTAAGTCGCCTTCACCAACCTTCAAAAGCTTTCGCAGAGCACACACAGGAGTTGGAGACAATCAAGTTGGTGGGAACCATAAACGAAATTCCGATGGTGATGCTCATCGACAGTGGAGCAACCCACAATTTCGTATCCCCTCAGATGGCGACAGCTTTAGAACTCCAGGTAAGTTGTATCCGCACTCTAAAAATTAAATTGGGGGATGGGAATTGGATTGATGCACTGGTTACTAATTTAGGGGGGTTGGATTTGATTTTGGGAGTAGCATGGCTCAAGACTCTGGGGGACATCAATACTAATTGGGCATTGGGGTGCTTAAAGTTTATAGACCAGGGAAAGTTAGTGGAGTTAAAGGGGATAAGAATGAGTTAAAGGGAACCGATGTCTTTCCACAATTGGGTAGAGGGTCATCTTTCACAACTCCTAGCTGAAGGGGGCAGTTCATTACTCGTATCCCTGACTGCATTGCACCATTTGAGTGAGCCATAGAAGCAACAGTTAGCTATTTTTTTCACCAAGTATAATAGGGTTTTTAGGGAAATGGATGGGTTGCCACCCACAAGAGCAGTTGAGCACTCCATTAACCTTAAGCCTGGTCAGGAGCCTATTTGCGTGAGACCTTACCGTTATCCCTACCATCACAAGGCATAAATTCAGTGACAAGTTGCAGAGATGTTGAACAAAGGGGTAATAAGGCACAGTTAAAGTTCTTTTTCAAGTTCGGTGATTTTGGTCAAGAAGAAGGATCAATCTTGGAGGATGTGTGTCGATTATCGCACTTTAAATAAGGTTACAATTCCTTATAAGTACCCGATCCCCATAGTTGAAGAGCTGTTTGATGAGTTAGGAGGGGCAACATTCTTCACCAAATTGGACCTCAAATCAGGTTATCATCAAATTCTGGTCCGTGCACAGGATGTAGAGAAAACAACTTTTCGAACACATGATGGCCATTATGAATTCCTAGTTATGCCTTTCGGTTTGACCAACGCACCCGCCACTTTTTAGTCTGCTATGAATGACATTTTCCGGCCTTTACTCCATCAATGCATGTCGGCATTTTTTGATGACATCCTCATCTATAGCCACACTTGGGAAGAACATTTGCAACATGTGGAGATAGTGTTGAGTATCTTGGCTGAACACCAATATGTATTGAATCACAAGAAGTGCAGTTTTGAACTTACAATGGAATACTTGGGCCATGTAATAAATGGAGGAGTTATGGTAGATTCTAACAAGGTCAAAGTGGTACAAGAGTGGCCTACACCAACCTCAGTAAAAAGGGTACGTGGTTTCCTTGGGCTTACAGGGTACTACCGAAAGTTTATAGCCGGGTACAGAAGAATTGCTAAACCGTTGATTGAATTAACAAAGAAAGATGGGTTTTGCTGGAATGCACCCACCCAACAAGCTTTTGAAGTCCTCAAGCACAAACTGGTTACTGCTCCTCTACTCAAGTTACCAGATTTTCAAAACCTTTCGAAATCGAATGTGATGCTTCGGGTTGCAGTTTAGGGGTTGTGCTCATGCAAGACCGCCAGCCCATTGCTTACTTCAGTAAGGCTTTATCACCTCAAAATCTCTACAAATCAGCCTATGAAAAGGAAATCATAGCCATTGTCCTCCCTGTCCTTCATTGGCGACCATACCTCTTAGGCCAAACTTTTATTGTTTACATTGACCACCAAAGCATCCGCCAACTGTTACATCAGTGGATAACCACCAGTGCCTAACAGAATTGGATTGCTAAATTGATGGGGTATAAATTTGAAGTTCGGTATAAATCGAGAAAGGACAACCGGGCTGCTGATGCCTTGTCTCGGATTATAGAAATGACAGGCGAGCTGTCAACCTTTTTCGTCAGCCCCCGCTTATTGGATGGACCAGAATTGACTCACGGCATAGACAAGGATCCTTATTTATAGAAAATACTTGCTGATTTACGAGGGGATGTTCTTTCCCACCTGGGTTTTGTGGAGCGCCAAGGTAAGCTATATTTTAATAACCGATTAGTCCTCCCATCAGCTTTTCCTTGAATTCCAGTCTTATTGGAGGAATTCCATTCTACTCCTTCGGGTGGGCATTCAGGCTATTATCGCACTTATAGGCGATTGCTTCTTTATTTTATTGGTTGAGAATGACAAAAACTATGCAACAGTTTGTTCATGCTTGTGATATTTTCCAAAGATATAAGGCTTCAACCTTAGTACCAGGCAGTTTGCTATAGCCCCTCCCCATTCTGGAGCAAGTATGGGAGGAATCCATAGACTTCATCACCGAATTACCGAGATAAAAAGGTTTTGACATGATTTGGGTGGTGGTGAATTGGTTATCAAAATCTGCCCACTTTATTCCCCTCAAGCATCCTTTTACAGCAAAACTGTTGGCTGAAGTTTTTATCCGGGAGGTTATCTGCTTACATGGGTTGCCTAAGTCCATTCTAAGCGATAGAGATCCTTTGTTTGTCAGTCACTTTTGGCAAGAGATTTTCAAATTGCAAGGGACCAAGTTGCATTTCAGTTTTGCCTATCACCCCCAAACTGACGGAAAAATAGAGGTCATGAATAGATGTGTCGAAACATTTCTATGTTGCTTTGCTACTGATCAACCCAAGACTTGGTCCTCCTAGTTGTCTTGGGCTGAGTTTTGGTATAATTCCAATTATCATGTGTCCATTGACAAAACCCCTTTTGAGGTGGTTTATGGTCGCCCCGCACCCACTGTATTCCAATTTATTCCTAGTGAAGCTCAGGTGGCAATGGTCGGTAAGGAGCTGCCGGACCGAGATAAAGCCTTGCGACAGTTAAAGTCCCATTTAGCCCGGGCATAGTCTAGAGTGATGCAGTCAGCTGACCAGCACCGTACATATGTGGAATTCAAAAAAGGAGACCAAGTGTATGTCAAGTTGCGGCCGCATCACCAACACCCGGTGACTTCCAGAATTACTCCCAAGCTAGCACCCAGGTTCTATGGACCTTTCCCTATCATCTAGTGCCTTAGACCGGTAGCTTATAAATTACAACTACCCCCTGGTGCGAAAATTCATCCAGTCTTCCATGTATCTTTGTTAAAGAAGGCTATAGGTGTAGCACGGGTGGGGACAACTCTTCCGGAAGGCTTGGAACCTGATGAGGTCCAAACTCCATCCTATTTGTATTTTAGCAAAGCGGACCATATGCAAACATGGGGAAACAACCTCACAGTGGCTGGTTCAGTGGAATGAGGGGGGAATCGACAATGCTACATGGGAGGATGAATTTGTAATCCGTCATCAATTTCCTCACTTCAGTCTTAAGGACAAGACTGTTATTTCCCCTGGTGGCAATGATGAAGATAAGGCCAGCAAGGAAGAGGCTCAAGCCCAAAAGCCCAATGTTTGGAGAGTCTATTCCAGAAGGCCTAATAAGAAGGCAGGAGATGAGATGGAGGGAAGAGAAGCATAAGTCAGTTAGGTATAAATAGTGAGTTTGGTGTGAGGAAAAGGGATGCGAGGAATGAACTTGTAGTTGGCAGAGGAGGGGTAATGAGAAGAGGGAGAACAGAGTGTAGGTTGTTCTTGTAGTAGACCCCTGTAATTGCTATTCTTTTCATCTTTCCTTTCTTATATTGAGATTGTATTGCTACAGATACTACTGCTGCAACTGATTCTTATCGAGATCAATATCACAGCTATACTGCATTTATTCTAATTTGTGTGGCTGTTGTGTTGTGTTTATCATTTTGCTTATCAAATGACCTCAACCTCTCCCAGCTATTCTATTCAACTAACAATATTCTATTCAAGTAACAATGTCAAACAAATATAACAAAACATATGTCCATAAAGAAGCTTAACAAGCATATTTAACAATTAAATAAGAAAGGCATATGTAATACAATATTGCATATAAAACAAAAATGTAACAACATAAAAATAATCACACCACAAAATGAGCAGCAAACAGAAAAAAGGCAACCTATGGCACATAATGCTACATATATAACAGAAAATCCATTAACATTAAATGAAAAATAATAAACACTTCAAAAGATGCTATATAATAAGCCCTAATCACTCTTAATGTTTTCTTCAAAGTCATCATCTTCTGTAGTTTCATAGTCCGCGAATTCAGCCTCAATTTCCTCTTTAAATTCTCGCTTTTCCTGCCAATATCCACTGTTTTCATCAATTTCCATAAGCCCGCCATAAGGATCATGTAAAGTAATATGCTCATCAGCTATAACATTTGTATCTATCATATAGAGCTCCACTTTTTCTTCTTGGAATGTATCTTCAGCCATTGTTGGTAGTTAGTTCAATATTCATCTCTTCTACCGCATCCCTTGGCTTAATCTTAAACACTACAAGCCAATCATCCATATCCCTTCTTATGCTTGGGTCACGGACATAATATACCTGCATTGCTTGCATTGGTAATACAAATGGTCCATATTTATTGAACTTATGTCGTTGGTTAACTTCTACCAATTTATATTATTGATGTTCCCTAATGCTAAGTGTAGGAGTTGGGTCAAACCAATGGCACTTGAACAACACAGTATGCTAACAACACAGTATGCTTGATGGGTAACTCAGGGTATTCCAATTTAAGAATCTCCTCAATTTGTCCATAATAGTCACCAAAGCTTGATCCCATTATACAAACCCCATTGTTAACTGATTTTCGTGTTTGTGCATGAGATATGGTGTGAAATTTGTATCCGTTCACAAAATACATTGAATGAGATGTCACTTTTCTCAACGGTCTAAGTGCAAGGCAATGTAGGAAGATGTTAGGAATAATGTTGGCTTGGGCCTAGTTAAAGATTTGAAAGACTAAGCCAATTTAGTTTGTAAAATAGATATAAAAAAATCTTAATAGAGAAAGTATATTATGAATTTGGATACTCATATATTGCTTGAACCATGATGCAAAACACCGTTCTAAATTCTCATTAATTTTTTCTTGCGTCAAGCCGGGGTACTCATCATTGAGTCGTTGTAAGTACAAGTTAAATGTGAACAATGTTAAACTCATGTTAAAGCATAAACAAATTATAATTTCTATCAAGTGAAACCCCAGATGATGGATATTAGATAGTTACCTAACAAATTGTTCCATTTCATCATAATTAAGCAAAATGTATGTTTGAGCCGCCTCATACTCTGATGATAAGAATCTTTCAATTTGTTTTCCTACTTCCCTACCAAGATGGGTGAATATAGATAAATTTCCCATCTCTCCCCTTGAAATCACCACACATAATAATTAGTAATAAATCCATGTTTGAAAAGGTGAAGTCTAATAGTTTCCTTATTAATATAATTGCTGTTTTGAAATTTTGTACAGGGTCACTTAATGTTTACACCGCTCATGAATTACCTTTGGGTATATGAAATCTCAACGAATATATTGATGCCTTAAACAACAATTAAGTCCCCCTCGACCATCTAACCTTTCATACATCCAGCTATGATCCAAATTCTCAATTTATCCTAGAATAGTATAAAATAAATTTCAAAATTAACATGAAGGATTCAACATAAGTTAATTGATAGATCTTTAATAAGTAAATGATGGAGACATGTACAACATGGGACTGCCTAGAATTGAATAAACATAATTAAATAAAATGTTTTTACACAACATTTGTCCAACTACTTACTTTAAAATGCTTTATATGTTTCATATAATTCAAAATGAAAAAATGACAACAATGTTATAAGTTGTTGTACAAAGTTTATAATGAAAAATATAAAACAACATTAGCTAAAAATATAGACAGAATTTTCGATATAGTTGCAACAATCTTAATTAAACAAAAAAGCTTATCATTCTTACACTCTTAACACTACTATATATTGCGTGTATAATTTATATAAGGCAGCTACATAATGTATAAAAATATTGCAGAATGATAAGTATGTGCAACAATTTCCTTAAATTGGTTAATGGATGTTTTAGTTTGATTTATGTATTAAAATTCATAAATAAAGGCATAGTTTGAAATTAACCAAGTATTACCAAATTTTACTCATCATAACCTCGTGATAATATGCAGTTCAAAGAGAAAAACTAATCGTGAAGTAATACAACATATTAGCTTGAGTAATAATTAAACAATTCAGTTAGTTTCTTAAACAAAAATACAATCACATTAAATATATTTGTTAATTACAACACATTACCTACAATGTTATATAACAATTGACATAAAAAAAGAATTCAAAAAGTCATTTTAAAAAAGCTACACAGAAAGAAAATGTTGACTAACTTGATATACCATATATGGCTGCTTTATCCTATGTTACTCGTACTCGGGTATGGGTGTTGGATACGGATACATATCCATGTGTCCGACTTGTAAATTTTCTAAATAGAAGATAAGTGGATACAGATTCAAATTTAAGATACGGGTACGTAGATACGGATCCAATTTTAGACACGGGTGCGCGGATATATTATATAAAACAATTAAATTAAAGCTATAAATGATATAAATTATGTAATATTGTAATAATAAATCTAGATAAACTTTCAATATCCAAAAATATAATCAAAGCCAACAACGATAAAGTAGTAACTAATTAATATCCAAAATACAACCACATCAAACATAAAATCAATAACAATTATGTAGATAATTCCATCTCCTAGTCTTCCTCCTCATCAAAGATCATTGCCTCCATATCTGGATCATCAATAGATAAGTTAGCAACATCAAACCAATCATTTCCTTCCACTGAAAAGTTATCCCCTCCTATATCCCAATATTTTGAAGTGCCTTTATTGTAGTTCTCATTTTTCCTTGAAAGCAAACGAAGGTTAGAGTGGATATATACTAGATCTTTAGACCTTTGAGTTGTCAATTGATTCCTTTTGACATTTTGAATAAATGAATAAGTGCTCCAGTTCCTTTCATAGCATGAAGATGATGCTGACTGTGATAAAAACTTGTATGCTAGAGATTAGAGTAAAGGAGTAGATGCACCATAATTAGCCCACCAAGAAATTGGATCTTCATCTACTCTTGCAGCCATCACATGCGGTTGGTTGAAATAATATGATGAACTAGAAAATATTCCATACTCTTTCAACACTTTTCAAAAATCATCATAGTTAGAAAAAAGTCTTCTAAAGCATTTGTCTCTATTCAAAGATACCTCTTCATCCTCATTTGGTGCTTGTCGTAAGGCACCATTACTTCCACCTTGAAGCCAATTTTTAGCATAGTACTTAGGTACTAATGAGTGTGCCATACAATGGAGAAGTGTATTGCTTTTATTCCAACGACTCTCTAAAATATCATGGATGGCATCAAAAAAATTGAATTGTCCTATTAGCATGTCTTTCCCTTCATGTGCAAAAATGATAGCCTTCACACTTTTAATCATTGTATCCCACATATCATAGATCAAATGTAACACCGAAGCATCTTTATCAACAAATCTCAACATATCAACTATGGGTTTGGTCAAGCGTAAAAAATAATCTATTTTGTCCCACCATCGATCACTTACAATGCATTCTTTCACATCCATTGCCTTGATTTCAATAGGAGACTTCCCATTGGCTGTAAAAGTCTTCTAATCTGGATCCATTACCATTTGTTCAAGTGATGTTTTTACTTCTCTCAATCTTTTGGCCATCACAATTGAGGAAGCAAATCTTGTTTCAGCAACTTTTAATAACTTCAATTTGGAATATCTATTGAACAGTATGGAAAATTAAAAATTTATATTAGGAATGGTAGGCAGTAAAAAAATAATTAAAAAAATAAAAGAAGCATTTTATGTTAAGGGAAATACTATAAAATTTTTACCTGCAAAAAATTGACAGTGCCATGCCATGATTCATGATGAAATTCCTTGTCTCTTGGATGTCATTTAACAATTCTTTAATCCATTTGCATTGTGAATAATGCAATGATTTTTCAGTCGGTTCACACATACTTTTCAAAGCCAAATTCAAGCTATGCACTACTCATGGAGTCCAAAATATATGGGGATATTTTGCTTCAATTATAAGACCAGCAACTTTGAAATTTGTAGCATTGTCAGTCACAATTTGAACCACATTTTCTTTACCAACTCTACCGCTTCTATAAATATCTTTGCCACAAATTCAGCATCTTTGATGTTGCCACTGGTATCAATTGTTTTTACAAACATTGGCCCTAAATGAGATGCTACCATAATGTTAATTAATGGACGTTTTTGTCTATCTTCCCATTCATCAGAACATATAGAAGGCTCTTTCTTTTTCCAAGAATCTCTAATGGGTTGAAGTAAGAAATTTATATGAGTTCTCTCTTGGGCAAGTAAACTAGTTCAAAGTATATTGTATGTGGGGGGTACATAATCACTCAAGTTGCTATTAGCTAATATTTGACTATATCTTATAAAATGAGGATTTCTTGCAAAATTGAATGGTATTCCTCCGGTGTAAAACATCCTAGCTACTTCCTAGTCAACCTCATCTCTTTCTATAACATTAAAAGCCTTTTCTAAAGGACCTTTGCTTTTTTGTGTTGTAACAAATCTGAACCAGGTAGAAGTGAAACATATTCTATTTTTCTCCTACTATCAAATACTTGTTTTTCTTTTTGTAGCTCGGCTTGTTCATTCTTTTTTTTTAAAGTTTGTAAAATATCATTAGATATTACCTTGCAAACTTTAACACCTTGATTTGAAATTTTCAGCAAATGAGCCTTCACTTTTGTGAACGAACCTGTGACTTTCTTGCTACAGTAGTTGCATGTCCACACTTTGTTTCCTCTGCCTCCCTTTGGAATTGATAAAATAGTTACATGATTCCATAATGGCTTATCATCAAAACTAGCATTTTGGCTTTTTGGTCTAGAGATTGCTTTTCCTGGGTTACTGGATTAGGAAGAATCCATTGCACCTTTGCTTCTTTTTTTTTTATCGTGGTGTATCATTATATTGTTAGTATTTAGAAGAAGAAGAATAACAGTAAATGTTAAAACATCGTTTCGTTTCCCTTTGCCATAATCAGATTCTCAATTTCAATGTTAAATTTTCAATTTCAATGTCTGTGTTAATGAATTGCAATTAGGGCTATTTAATATTTCATATTCCAACATTGACTTGGCCCATGACGTGTATCTTCTTCTTTAAATTGTTGTAATTCTATTTAGGTTTTCCCGACTCTCCATCTTCTTTTTCTTATCTTCTCTCTTCAAAGATGTCGTTCGCCGTTTGCCTGCCGCAGTTCGATTTTTCGTTCACCGTCGTTCGTTAATCTCCTGCCGTGGTTCGCTGTCCTCTTACTGGGATTTGCTGGATTGACATGGTTCGTCAGTAAGAACACTTGCCGTTGAGTTATTTTTTCTGGATTTCTCTACTTTTTCTCTCTAATATATGGAAACTATAGAGCTACTGTGTCTAACTTCTTAGGTTTGTGTCGGACACAGATCTTGTGTCATGTCCCGTGTCATGTCGTGTTGACACTGGTATGCCTGGGCAAACTGGCGAGTTCGAGTAACAGAGTTGTATTTAGATCACCACTGTTTTCCTTAACAGAATGCAAACAGAGACGATATCATTAAAATCACACAAAAGCAAAGTTTAACAACATTTCATATACCAAGAATCAGTAAGCCAAATACATTGTAAAGATTTTGGAGATGGCCATGAGTTTACAAATTTTGCAAATTTCACAGACCATCTAGCCTTATATATGAATCGTACAACCATCAGGGTTTTGATTCTTGGGAAAAATTATATACTTCATCTTAGCTTTTGAACTATCACCAGTTTACCACCATAACCAATAAGAAAGAGCAAAAGGATCCACAAGGACACGAATGATGAAAATATAAGCAGAATAAAGATGCTAATATAAGCAAAAGGATCCTCTGGATTGCATATGCAGACACGTGATTCAGATTAACCATTTACACGTATGGCACAACAAATCTAAATGTGCATCTTAGTTACAAAGAGCAACAAATAAAACAATCCAACAAATCAAACCCATAAACAGGTAGAGAATGGAAATAAGATCCTGGAACGCAAAACGAAAAATCCAAATAGCGATACGTTTCACTGGATAATCACAAAAGCAAATAGGTAGGAAGCACACTTATATAACAACAAACACAATCCATCAAGGAAAAAAATCAAGCTAAATTGGTAAATATAACTTAAAAACCCAAATCTACATTCAAATTTACTCCAACTTACACTTTCGAAGCTGTATTACACCTCTGAACGTGAAAATGCAAAATTTAAAGCCCGGATTTAGAGAACTCAGTAAATAGATCAAGGATGAGAAATAATTACCTAGGGTTGTGAAAAGGGCCGACCTTGTTGGCATAGGGAGGAACTGAGTTGCCTTCCTTGTAGCGATGATTAGAGGCGTCGAATCTGACATGTGTAAATGAACATAAGACTAAAATGAAGAGAAAAGAAGGGGCAGAGTATTCGAAATGGCCATTGTTCAGCTTCTTCCTTGTTCTTCTTCCTTCAGGTAGAGAGGGGAAAGAGGAGGAAGAATCGTTGGCCGGCGAACTGCTGCCCTGACGATCGGAGGGAGGGGCAAGGCTCAGGCAACGATATGCCAGGCAGTGGTGAGAAAATAAGGTTACTTGGTTAAGGGCAAAAATGAAAAGGTTGTCTGAACTGAAGAGTGAAGAGAGATACTCACAGGCTTTAAGATTAAACATAAAACGATGTAGTTTTAGTGAAATTCAATGGGTTCAGTTTAAGTAAAAATTAATAAGTTTCTAACCCTTTGAAATTTTGCAAGAGTTTTAATAAGTAAAAAATATAAAAATAATAATGACAATAACAATCATAATAATAATACAACTAATAATAATAAAGGGTAAAAATTTTATAATAAAATTTATTTAACAATGAGATTAACTAATAAAAAGATATAAAGTGACTAAGATATTTTCTTAGTGAAAATAATTTTTGATTCGAATAAATGTTGACCATAAAAATTAATATCTAACTGTATTTCTATTATTTTATATAAAAATATATGTATTTATTATAAAAATATATGCATCTACTAAATTTTAGTCATATAAAAATAACAACAGATCTATTATTATTTTAAATAGAAAATATCATTATCTACGATAACAATAAAAAATTTTAAGAAAAAATAAAATTTAATTTTATAAAAAAATTATTATAAATTAATCTTATATCTGATCTAAAATTTTTAGGGTAATGTGGGTTAATTTTTATACTAATCGAGTTGAATTTAAATAACACAAAAATGCAAATTATATAAATCGAATTTGTACATTATTTCAAAATATAACAAATTTTTATTTAAATATTCATAAAATTTTTTTGTATATATAATTAAAATATAGGCATATGACTAAAATATGTTAATAGTTTGAAAAAATTATATATAATTAAAATGGAAAAATATCCGGTTTATAATTTATTTGAACAAAAATTATATTTTATTAAAAAATAAAAAAATAAATTTTAAACATTTATTCTGTATAATAAAACACATAGTGAAGGATTACCGACGGCAAAAATGTCGCAACAATTATAGTTTCATATTTCGTCGCCAGTCCATCGGTAAAAAATGTCCTAAAATATAATGCCATTATTTACCGACGGAAATTCCTTCGGTACATAACAAAAATGATTTATATCCTTACTGACGCAGTCTTTCGTCGCTAATAAATGGCTCCACAATTTCCAGCCAATTTTACTGACTGTTTTCCCATTTGTCGCTAAAAATGTCTCCATTCTGCTCCTCTTTCATTATTACCAACACATTTATGCTTCCGTAGCTAATCCGTCGGTAATATCTTCTTTTTAGCGACGAATCTTTCATTCTTTAGTAAAATCAATTTTTTTGTAGTGTTTGATGCTTCGATTTTGGCTCTATATTTATTGAAAATGGCCATGTGGCGATCTTCATTAATGTTCGAAGGCGGTTTTTCTTGGGGTTCCTATAAATAGATGTATTCTTTTGACTTTTCGAAAATGCTTTCTCCTTTTCCCTGAAATGTTTTCTCTGAGGGTCCTTTTTCTTTTCTTCTTCCTTTTCTTTGTTCCTTTGAAAGAGCCACTTGATTACTTTGTATCTCTGCCCTTGTCCATTTTAGAAAGATGAATTGAATTTTATTCCCTTTTGTTTTACTGGCCTCTTGATTTGCTTTTTGTTTTGCACTTTTAAGCTTTCACCAGGGGGTCTAGTTTCTCTTTTTCTCTTTTCTACTTTCCATTTTGTACCACTAGGAACTATGGTGAAGAATTTGAAATCTGTACTTTCTTCTTATTTTTTCAGGTTTTAATGTGCCACCAGAGAGAAAGGGTTATAGCACTAATGGAGGTTGATGAGAGGTGGTCTTTGTAGCAAAAATTTATAGAGTTTTCATAATGCATTTCTTATAGAAATTTTGTTGTACCTTTGTACTTTGGAAAATCTTAGTGGAATTCCTGAATAATGTCGCCTTGTTTTACTTGCTTGATTATAAAGATTTTTTTCTTCCATTTAGATATTAATCACATGTAATCTTTTCATCAGTAAAAATGGTATTGACCCAATTGGGCGTTTCGATCGAAAATGATGATTACTTTGGGCATGTAATTTATTCCCTAATTTTTATTGTGGAGTTAACGTGTCATGAAGATGTATTCAAATTTTCATTTATTCACTTATCATGCTTGTAGTGATTTGATTTACAATAATCTCTTTGTTGATTTTTGGATCGGGATTGCAACGACTTCTCTTTTTTGGTCTTTTGATCTTTTCATCAATCTTTCGATATCGGGATTACAATGATTTCTTTTTATTTGCTCTCTTCGTCAATCATTCAACCGGGATTATACCGATCTTTTTATCGATATTTCAATCTGGATTTTTTTCATCAATCTTTTGAACAGGATTGCGGCAACATCTTATTTTTATCTTTCGATCTTTTCATTGATCTTTCCATCGGGATTTCCAGGTAGCATTACCAAGTCTTTGTGAAGCTTTTTCCAGGTTTTGAGTATTCCCGATCGTCACCAAGGGTACGGATCCTAGCCCATCCTTACGCTACGCCGATTAGGCCTTGGTTCTGAATGGAGGGGGTTTTTATGTTACCCTTTGGACCTGATATTTGGTATATTCCAGATCATAAAACGGATTGCTTCTGATGTCTTTTTTATCTTGAAATTGTCCTTTTCGGACTTTTTCCTCCAGTTTTTTCATCCCTTGATGGCTTCCTAAAGATTGGGAGTATTCGTTTTTCTTTTTTCCTTGGAGGTTTTGTCTGCCTAATTGGTCATGAGTTTTGGTAGTGATTCATTTCATCTTAGTGTGAAGCGAGTGCTTCTCTTTTCATCTTGGTGTAAAGCGAGAGCCTTTTCTCCTTTCTATGCTGCTTCCTTTTCCCTTGAAACAGATAGGAGAGTGTGTTACTTTGCAATCTCTCCTGGTATTTCTTTCTCTGAACATCAGGACATCTGTCCCAAGTGTGCATTGAAGGGAGAATATGCTTTTCTTTTTGCTGTGCCTTTCCTTTTCGTTTGGTTTGCTTGAAAACGAAGAAAGGGGCAGCTACATTGTCTTTTCCAGTATTCTTCTCGGTAGGCTAGTTCTAGGAGTCTCACTCATCAGTTGTGCAACATCTCAAAGGAACGACATTTCCTTTTCCTTTAGAGCTGGTGCACGTTGTTTCATTCTTCTTTAGTCCCTAAGTTTTGCTTTCATTTGCCTTTCTTTGGCCCCTATTTGCGATTTTTCCATGTAGTCTGGTAAACTTTCATGGAATTTTACTTTTAGGCCTTCTTCATGTAGCAGCAAGCCCACATTTCTCCCAATAGCGCAAAAATCGAGCATTTTTGCTTAGCTATCGACTCTCAAAGAAAGCATCAAAATGATAATCCCGAAATTTTTATAAGCAAAGGAGCCATGTATGGCGAATAGGAGAGTGTCATTTAGATTTGTGCCTGTTTAGGAGGCAAGAATGATTAGGCTTTCTAGAGTGAGAATCCTGCAAAAGAAAAGCTTGCATGGTCGGACTAGGCTTGAATACTCCGATAATTAAGTCAGTTTTAGACTTTTTTTTTATAGATAGAGAATGTATTATATCAAGATTCTCGTGTGTGTGTTTTGGAAATGAACTTAGTATTTATAGGGGTGAAAAATCTACTTGAGATACCTACTTCCGTATCAGAGTAGGTAGGAGGCGATGTGATTTTTGACAAACAGCGGTAGTGTGTGTTGGGAGTACCTGATAGGATAAGGCCGATCAGACTGTCCCATCAAGTGGAATTTTGGTGTGCTTCTGGCAGTGTGCCCAAGGCAGAGTTGCGCTGGGCCTCTGATGGTTCAAGCTTCTTAATCGGTTGGGCCTTACTTCTTATTAGCCCATCTATTTACAAAATATTGGGTATTATCAATAGCCATTTTTTTATTATTCTTTTTGTTGTTCTACTAAAATTTTTAATTAATTAATTTATTTATTTTAGGACATTGTTTTTCTATCCATATTTTATTTTGTAGGGATAAGAACATATGCATGCATGTAAATGTTGAAATTAATGAAATACAAAGCTAAAGTAAAAATAGAAAAAGAATAAACTAATCATGATCTACAATTTTGTGCACGGTGATAAAAGTGAAAAAAAAAATAGGTCAATAAAACTAAAATGTAAGCTATGTACACTGTCAATACTTGATGGAAATTTCTTGTTATATTTTCACATAAAAATAGCGTTGGCAATGGGTAGCATATACATAAAATTGTCATACACATATCCAAAAATGTTAATTAGTTAAAATATCCAAATTCTACTCGTACTCATTTAAAATTAACACTATACTATTTGTATCTATCACAAATTCAATTACTAATATCTATATACTAGCCTATGTCCATTTAAATACTCATTTATCAATATTCTTTCAAAAATAAAAAAAATCAATTTAAAATTAAACTAAATTGAAATAATAAATTTATAATTAAACTACATCTATAAATATTGCAATAAATTAAATTAAATTTAAATATAAAGATAAATCAAATTAAATATAATTACGAAAAAAATCAATATTTATTAAAAAAAAACTTAAAAAGTTACATATTTTGTATTTAGATTTGGATAATGGGTAGTCAAAGGGTTAACCCCAAACTCTACCAGTATCCGTCACGAGTAGTAAAATAACTATACAAATTCGTTTTAAACTTATTTATTAACTACTCTAATTCGTTCTATTAGAGTCAGTAAAGCCAAGTGCCAAAAAAAAAAACTCTACTAGCTACCATTCTTATGTAAAAATAAAATATTAAAATCCTACTAAGAATCACTTGTAGTAAAAAAAAAATTGAAAATCTAGCTACTTTTTAGTCAAACTATTTGATTAATGTTGAAATCCCACTCTTCCAACCACAAAAACATATTATAAAGAAAAAATTGCCAAGTATTCACTACTAAAGACACTCAACAAAATCATAACTTTAAGTAGAAGGTTTCCACTTGGCAGTCCTAAAACTTTTGTATGGAATAAGTTCTTTTTAAGTATTTGCAAAATTATAAAAGAGTACATTTAAGGATCAATTAAATCATTTGGGTTATCCAAAATATAGCGTGAATAATGATACGTCTTCTATATTTTAGGAAAAAATATATCTATTTTTTTGAAAGTATGTGGTGTTGGGATCAAATGTGTAGTGAGACAATAAAAAATGTGTGGGGGTAATGGGGACAACTAGAATGCCAAATTATCAAGTTGTACTACTTCATTACATAAGTGGAATAATAGTTCTTTTGGACACCTAAAGAACAAAAGGAAGAGTATGGAGGTGAAGCTACAAAATATAGGGTCACGCGAAGATGATGAAGCAGTGTATGCTAGAGCAGTGCTAAAAAAGGAGATGGCAAAATTTTCTTTGATGGAGGAACTGATGTGGCAGCAACATTCTCTGGTTCAACGGCTGAAAGAGGGCGATCGAAATACAAAATATTTCCATGCATCTGCCTTGAGGAGAAGAACTGCCATCAAATAAAGAGCCTTCTAAATGAAGAGAATAAAATTTTGGTGGGGAGTGATTTGGAGAACCATATTCTACAATTTTATTCAGATTTATTCGCATCAGAGTGCCGACCTCTTAATGATGGGGACTTGGTTTTTATTTCTCCCAAAGTTATACTAGCTATGAACAAAACTTTGGACAACCCCTTCTCTACAGATGAAGTCCTCAAGGCGATTAAAATGATGCACCCTTTGAAGGCACCGAGGCCAGATGGTTTTTCTCCCTTATTTTACCAAAAATATTGGAGTATAATTGGGCCTAATATGGTGAAAGTGGTTATTGATGTTCTTGATGGTGGTGAGCTTTCAGAAAAGTTTAATCACACTTTCATTTGTCTTATTGTAACGCCCCGAGTTATAAGGATCCAAAAAATAAATAAATAAATAAATAAAATAAAAATAATAAAAAATTAAGTTAGTTAATAATGGTCATGAAAAAAATAAAAAAGAAAGTCAGAGGAGGTCTCTAGAATCCCTTAGGGAAGACCTCATGGCAAAGAAAAAAAAAGGGAGGAGGGAGAGAGGGGATCGGGATCGGAAGAGGCAAAAGGGCATGTCACCGCCTCCCTCATTGCCGATTGACGACGAAGATCACCAGCGACCCCTCTGCCACCGCTCCGTATCCTCAATCGTCGGTCTGTTCCCCGTGTATGGTGCCGTTCCTGCTTCTTTCTCTTCATCGCGATGGAAGCTCTCCTTCCCTCTCCGGTAACTCACGAAGGTGGACGGTGATTAAGGCAACATCGATGAGTCCCCGAGGGTGAGAAGATCATTCCTCTGGCTGTTGTTTCTCCCCACGCACCGGCAAGAGAGAGATCAGAGTTGTAGTGCCGCCTCTTTCCACCTCAATTTTTGATCAGCTACGACGGTGGCTTGGCACGTGGTGACTTGTGGTGAGATGCTAGAGCTTTGATCTCCATGGAGGACAACGCCGGTGAAGCACCGACCAAACTCCGGCGAGGCTCCGGTATGGGACAGTATGGAGAAAAAAATTTAAAATTTCAGCTAATGGTATGTGGTTGATAATTTTACCTTTGATTAGTTTATAAATGGTTTAGAAGTAAGAATTTGGGAAGTGATTGGTGGCCTAAATAGATTTAATTAATTTCCTTTTTATAATTTGACTTATTTTTAATAAGTGTTGTTCTGTTGTCAATTTGCTTATTAAATCAAGAGATTACATTGTGCTTTTAACTAGTAGTAGTATATAGTAAC
This sequence comes from Excoecaria agallocha, assembly GCA_037975025.1. Taxonomy (NCBI): domain Eukaryota; kingdom Viridiplantae; phylum Streptophyta; class Magnoliopsida; order Malpighiales; family Euphorbiaceae; genus Excoecaria; species Excoecaria agallocha. Next base: position 11,661,199 of record CM075819.1, on the reverse strand, counting down.
TTGGAGGTAATTGAGATTATACTGTCAAACTCAAGTAATAACTGAATTATAGTAAATTATAATGTAGTTGAATTTTTAGGCAAGTAAATACGTATAAATTTAATATATATATTTTACACAATTAATGCCATGAACAATGTTTGAGTAAACTAACACAATTGATAAGTGTTGGGCAAAATAAGAGTTACAGGAAAATTCATTGAGTTTATGCACTTAATGATTAGTTGGGAAGGTAACAAAATTTGAAGGAACAAATAAGCTTAAGTTAACAAATCAGTAGACTATAAGGTGTGTTTGGGTAAGTAACTCTTACTTGGCAAGCTAGTGTATATTATTTATTTAGTTAGTAGTTTATGAAGGTTAACAAACTAGAACCATTTTTGTTACTATTAAACGCACTTCATTTTAGCTTGTGGTTTCTTGTTATCTCTTTGTGAAATCGTGATTATAAGAAAATAGTATGTTACTATGCTATACAGTTTTAATGAAGTATATGTCTTAATTGACAATCACCGGATTGAATGGCTTCGATAGCTCTTCCGGTAGCTGTAATTAAATTAAGTTGTGTACTGGATGGCTCCGAGAGCTCGGTCCACATATGTATGTATATAAATATATGTATATATATATGTATGTATTTAAATTTATAGTAAATATATTACATTAAATAGATTGTATGAAAACCTTGAGGGGTCGGCATGATCTCTAAAGCAGACATGTGATGTCCAAAGAGCTCCGGCATGATCTCAAAAGCAGACATGTGGAGCAGTGGCAAACAAAACCTTGAGGGATTGGCATGATCTCTAAAGCAGACATGTGACGCCCAAAGAGGACAATATTGATTAGTGCTCCGGCATGATCTCCAAAGCAGATATGTGGAGGCACTGAGGGGTCAGCATGATCTCTAAAGCAGACATGTGATGCCCAAAGAGGACAATATTGATTAGTGCTCCGACATGATCTCCAAAGCAGACATGTGGAGGCACTGGAAGACGTGTTTTGGGCTCCGACATGGTCTCCAAAGCAGACATGTGGGGTACCTCAAAAACAAAACCGTGCATCGCTTAGCTCCGACACGATCTCGAAAGCAGACGTGTGGAGTGACAGGTGGCAAAGCGGACAATATCCACTAGCAGCAATAATCCGAGCTGTTACAATTATATATATATATATATATATATATATATATATATATATATATATATATATATATATATATATATATAAGTATGAGCGTGTATATAACTGATTGTGAATGTTTTAAGATTTGTTGGTTGTGACTATCTGATTTTAATCAGCAAATAAATTAAGTAAATCAAGAGTTGATTTTGAAAATATCAATTTTTTAATAACATTTTCACCTTGAGTAGATAATTTTTGTTACCGATTTAATTTTAAATAAGCTATAAGTAATCGAGTATATTTTTTTAAAGAGCTTGTTTATTTTAATTACATAGGAAGCTTCCCCATTGATTCTTGTGTAAGTATGCATTTTGAATTTTGAATCTTATGACTATTTGACGTATATTATATATTGTTGTATGTGATTAATTTGTATTACGATTAATTACAACTAATGATGATTGGTATTGAATATATATATATATATATATATATATATATATATATATTTTTGTATTGTGATTACTTGTGTGTTACACAATCTGGAGTAGTATGGTGTAATTAGGGATGTGTATAATACATATATGTATCTGTAAGTGTTTGAAAAGTGACAAGCGATATTCTTGCCTAAATCAGATTTAATGGTTACTTATTTAAAGTACTATATTGAGTCTTGGGCTTGGAGAACTACGTGGTTCTGATTCTCTAAATGGGATACGTAGGAAGCTTGAGAATTAATATCTCAAGTCCGAACCAAATTATGTTCATATGATTATGCGTATGTTAATAGGTACATTGAATCCTGGGACGAAATTTTTATTTATATAATAGTGTATATAAGTAAATGTTTATAATTACGGTGAACTAAGTTTTTATGTTGAAGCCAATTATATAAATTGTGTTAATGTAACATGTATATAAAGAAATTTTTAATACGTGTATAAACCATGTAATGGATTATAAGAATTTGTTGTAAATGGGCATTTATTTAAATATTATATGAATTCAGTGAGTTGTGTGAATGAGCTCTATATGAACTATGCTTGAGTGGTTGTGATTGTGTTGAGATGTAATTATAGAAGTGTTGCATTGTTGATTGAAGTTTTGGAGTTGGATGAATGATATTGAGAGTGTAAAATTAAGTTTTTGCAGGTTTGGATAGCATGAATTTTAAGCTGTCATGCTGTCGAAATTTTATTTAATTGCATAGTAAAATTAATAGCTTTTGAAGTGACAAGTAATTGAGATTCTAAAAGTAATTATATAATCTTAGAAATATTTTATATTTTCTTTTCCTCAGGAAATAACCATTAACAAGGGGAGATTCTGTTGAAATTTTGATAGAATAAATAATATGTTAAATTAATAATTTTTTTTTAATTTAGACATATCATAGAGTTGATCCTCTTAAAGTGATCCAAACTCGCATGTGACATCCGACACCCGGGTTTTTCAACTGGGCGGGTCGAGGGTGTTACACTTATTCCAAAAGTTAAAGAGCCATAATTTGTCTCGAAATACAGACCCATCATTCTATACAATGTAGTTTGTAAAATAGCCACAAAAGTTTTAGCTAACAAATTGAAACTGATCTTGGGTGATATAATTGATGACACGCAAAGCGCCTTTGTCCCAGGAAGGTTAATCACCGATACCGCTTTAGTAGCTTGTGAAACTTTTCACCATATGAAAAGTAGTGGGGCTGGTAGACGAAAACTTATGTCACTAAAGCTAGATATAACCAAGGCATATCATCGGGTAGAATGGTCTTTTCTAGCTGCCATAATGAGAAAGTTGGGTTTTTCAGAGAAATGGGTGGAAAAGGTGATGAGAATGGTGACTTCGGCTTCATATTTTATCTTGATTAACAAGAAACCTACTAGACATATTAACCCATCTCATGGTCTACGTTAGGGAGACCTATTGTCCCCATACCTATTCCTTCTCTGTGCCAAAGGGCTTACTAGGCTATTGAATTCAGCTACCAGCTTGGGTTCTCTCCATGGTCTTTGTGTCTCAAACGATGCCCCTTTAATTATGCACTTGCTATTTGTTGATGATAGTCTTCTTTTTAGCCATGCTTCCATTATAAATGCTTCTGCAATCTTAATGGTGCTACAGCAGTATGAATATATTTCAGGCCAAAAAGTTAATCTCAGTAAATCAAAAATCTCATTTAGCTCTACAATCAATGCAACGTTGAAAGGGACTTTAATTTTTGGGAGTGAAATTAGTTAAGCATCATAAGCTTTACCTGGGTCTGCCAACTATGGTGGGAAGGTCTAAAAGAGTTGTTTTTGATAGAATAAAACATTGACTTTGGCAGAGATTGAAAGGGTGAAAGACTTTAAATGGTGGTTGGTAGCTCTATTTTATATTTTAAACAAGGAGGAGATCATTTTATTTTTGTTCTTGTGTTATTAGTTATGGTTTGCTAGAAATAAATTGTACTATGACAACTCTGTGCTTGTTTGCCCTCAAGTGTTCTTCTCAGCAAAGCAATTAATAGAAAAGTTTATAGCTATTTTTCCTTAGCAGGATAGTTGTAGTAACCCAGCTGGAAAAGCATGATACATTGGAAGCCCCCTCTACCTAATATGATAAAGTTGTATGTGGATGTAGAAAGCATTAGAATTGATCTAATGGGGCTTGGTGTGGTGTTTAGGGATGAAAGTGAGCAAGTGTTGGCATATAGACATAAGATAGTGGTGGGTGTTTAGAACTCTTACACATCAGAGGTTATAGCTCTACTGTTTGGCATCTCAATTGCTAAAGACCTGGGTTTTACTAAGCTCGTAGCAGAAACGGATTGCAAGCACATTTTTGACTACTTTATGGATAATTCTGAGATCAGAAATGGGCTTGGAGGTCTTTTGGATGATTGCAAGTTGTTAAACAAAGGTTTCTCTTCTTTTTTGTGGTCCTTTACTCCTAGATCTGGCAATAGGGTGGCTTATGTTTTAGCTAGGGGTGTGCATTGGTCGGGTTCGGGTCAATCTGACCTGAACCCAATTAATCCAAAACCCTATTTTTTGCATTTCTCCTCACCCGACCCTACCCTACTTAATTATCGGGCCCCTATCCGATTAACCCAATATTTTTCGGGCCCTGACCCTTTAACCTGATCAACCCGAATTTATTTTTTTTAATTATTTAAAATTAAATTAAAATAAAATACAAATAAACAAAATTCACCACCATAAAAATATTTTAAAAATACAACAAACTAACAATTTAAAAATTACAACAAAGCAAAAAAGATTCCAAGAATTACAAGCTTGCTGAAACCCAGTGCCTATTTTTTAATGGCTAAATACCTTAAGTGCAGGAACAAGTGTAATTTTTTCTTATCGAGCACTTGGCTACAACATTTCTAACGCATTCTTCCTCATTCTCACAGTGATTAAATAGTAAATTATCTTCTCAACACTAGAATCTTGGAACTCTGCTTTATCTACAGATTGCCTTACTATTACCTGAAAGATAAGAGTAGTTACAAATTCAAACAAACATATACATTTGAAACAATGAAATTAAGTCTAACATAAATTCTTCAATCAGAAATTAAATCAAATCAATTATACATATTTTTATGATTAACATAAAAGATTCAATTAATTAATATAACAACTACAATGGACGTGCATACAAAACTTGCTTTTAACCCTTATGGTTTATTTATGTAATACTTAGAATGAAGATGAAAGGCTTATAATCAATTATACAGAACGTGCTTTTAATAATAAGGCAAAAGGCTTATACTTGTTATAATTATTTTAAAACAACTTCTTTCTTTGTTTCTTTTTTTGGATGGTAAGAAGCAAAAGAAGAATCATGTTCTTGATTGCTAAAATATGCAAAGCAAGATTAATAATATCAACAGGATTTCAGCATTCTTGAATTGAATCAAACCAGATGGACTTAATTCACAAATCAAACCATTTATAATGAAATAATAATGAGAATTTTCTCAATTCCAATCAAAAAAACTTGAAGAGGTAATCAAATTCACATAAAATTAAGGATTGCAAGTGTCCACTGTACAATCAACAACACATGGAAGCAAATAAAACAAAAATAAACAAAGGATGAACCTAACTCATAAAAATATTTACAACCACATCATGATTTCATTACTTGCCTTGTGTAGTTACCTCGGCGTAAACAAATTCTAATAACACAAATCAAGATTCTAGCACCATTATTTAATAAATAGAAGAATCGAGAATCCAAATGACACCTCAAGCACGAACCATTAAGAATAAGAACAGAAAGTCATCTTAAGAAAAATAAAAGAACAACCATTAAGAACAAGAACAGAGAGTCATCTTAAGAACAAAAAAATGAAAGAAAATAGAAGACAAAAGAACAAGAACAGAGAGTCAGAGACATAACTTACTAGAATGCCAAAAAGATGCGAACGAGGGAGATTAGAACATAGGCCGAGAATGGAGATGATGACTGATACGAACAGAAGAGAGGGAGACCGAACCGCCGTCCACCGACAATAGTGAGAGATTACAGGACGAGACGACGAATGGGTATGGGGAAGATCGACGATTAGGGATTTTGGGTTTGAAGGAAATAAGGAAGTGTAACAAAAATTAGGGATTTGGCTTTATATATTATTGTTATTCGGGTCGATTTTATAGGGGTTTTCACTCAACCCGAGTCGAACCTGAAATTTTCATAATTCCAACACCCGAACCGACCCTATAAACCCGATTAATCACACTCAAATGTGTCGGTTCGAGTTGGGTTAATTGAGTCTGTAGGCTCGATTTGAGTTTTGCACACCCCTAATTTTAGCCAAGAGTTGTTTAAGCTTTTATTCTATGGTTGTTTGGGTGGAAGACTTCCCTCTTGTCATTTCCCAGTTGCTTATTGATGATGTAAACTCTTTACAAGTTTAATCTATTACCTTGAAGTGTTTCTTATAAAAAGAAAAATCTCTATTTCTTAAAATTCTAAAAATAAAAAAACCTAAAAAAATATTTAATAATATTTTCTAACCAATTTAAAAAATTTAATGACAAAAATAGCCTTAACCCATCCATCCTTCCTAATTATTATGCACTTCCAATGGAAATTAGCAAACAAAAAAATAAATATAATAGTTGCCAAATTAATTAAAAAAATGAAAAATATTTAGTTATTGTGCTCCAAAAGTTTCAGTTTTACCATAAGACTTATTCTGCTCCATATGACATGTTGCTCAAGAAAATTGGAACAACTTGTTAGGATGCATTCACGAAGGTTTTTGTTTTTGATTTTTGGTTTTTATTCTTAAAAATAAAATCAAAATACGCTCGTTAATTTTTTTTTCATTTTGATTTTTATAAAAATTTAAAAAAGTAATTTTTACAAAAAAACAAAAATTAAAAAATTTTAAAATTTAATTTTTAGAGTTTTACTTTTGTTAACAATTTAATTATTTTATTCTCATCATCATTACCGTTAACATCGCCACCATACTGCCATTACCACTATCACTAGACTGTCGCTACCACAATTGCCGCTATTATCGTCGTTACCATCGTTACTGTAGCGCCTGCCACCACCACCACTATTCTACTGTCACTACCATCATCACAATGCCATAGTCACTACTGCTGCCACCTTTACTAGATCGCCACCACCGTCACTGCTGCTCCCACCATTATAGCCATTGTCACCACCACCAGACCGCAGTAGTCGCTCTCATCGCTATCGCCGCTACCACCACCACCACCATAATTGCCATTATCATACCGTCACTACTATTGCGATCATCTCTATCGCTGTTGTTACCATCACCGCTATCATACTGTCACTTTTGCCATCAGAGCCTTCTTCGCCGTCACTATTAAAATCATTATCATAATTTATATAAATAATTAAAAAAATATGATATAATTTTTAAATATATACAACAGTTTTTAAAAATAATATATAATAAAAAATAAAAAAATTTTTACAGTTTGAAAAATAAAAAACTAAAAACTTATGACTTTACGGAAAGCTACACTTCACAGAGCTGCACGGTATGTCTTCGTTTGCCCGATAAACCCTAATTATTAAAATTTTCAAAAGCCAAAACCCTGAACATTCTCGCTATTAATCAGAATGAAATAACAAAAACGCATGGATACGAAGAAGAAAATGAGAAGCGAACGTGAAGAAGCAAAAGAAACAAACAAGAATTCAGAAATATTTGCATCTTGCTCTTTCTCCAGTCTCGGCCTCCATCCCACTCTCTGCGATCAGCTTCTAGGTCTCTCTCTGTCTCTGTCTCCGTTTCTTGCTTATGAAAAACCCGAATTACTTAAAATTGAGTGACCTTATATGTATAAGCAGAGAGAAATGGGATTTGAATACTTAAAATTGAGTAACTAATTATATTTGTAAACAGACAGATTGGGATTTGAATCTCCGACATGGGTTCAAGCTCAAGCTATTCCTGTTGTTCTTGCCGGCCGTCATGTGTATCCTTTACTTACTTCCAATTTTCATTGTAACTTATCAGTTTTTAGCTTCCGGGTTCTTCCTGAATTTCTATTTTGGTGATAAAAATGCTTGCTTTTGATTCTTCTTTAATGTGAAACGAAATTAGACTTGTTAATGCGGCTACTGGTACAGGAAAAACTGTTGCCTATTTAGCCCCAATTATCCATCAATTGCAGAGTTACAGTCCTAAAGTCGAGCGCTCTCATGGAACTTTCGGTACATGCTCTTTTTGAGTTTTCACCGATGGTTTAAATCTAAATTGAGCTTGAATGTGCATTTCAAATTATGCTTTTCTCCTTTGTATTTCTTAGTGTCGAGATTTATTTCAAACGTATTAACTGAAATTTATTTCTCTATAGTGTTTTTGTTCTGACTGGTATATGTTATTGCCTTCTGCTTTTCTTCTTACTTTATTAATTGCTATCTTGGTGATAGCGTTGGTTCTTGTACCAACGCGTGAGTTGTGTTTGCAGGTTTATGAGATTGTGCAAAAATTATTACATCGATTCCATTGGATTGTTCCGGGGTATGTAATAGGTGGTGAGAGCAGGTCAAAGGAGAAAGCTAGGCTGCGTAAAGGTAGGATATTTTGTTGCTCTATCATCTTCTCTCTGCGCAACATAAAATATAAATATAATACCTAGGTTATACAATAAGAGTTAGCATTCATCAATAAAGTTTTCAAATTTATAGGCAGAGTACTGGGTGAATTGAATTTGAATGCTTTTGCTTTATTCCTAAAAATCAGGATATTGATTGCATGTGCATGACTCGATGCTTTTTGAATAGTTTTATTTGGATTTTGTTTATGTTCTTAGCAATGCTCTAAAGACTATGAACATTTAAATTTTATTTTACATTGTTGGCATTTTCCCCCTCTTTTTATTGTTTAGAGTGTGGCAGTTATCACTCCTAACCTAGACTGCTTCATGCAGCATTTATGCGTCAGAAGTTAGTTAGGTAAACAGGTCCATTTACTTTGATTTAAGAATCTGCAAGTAAATCCTTCTTCACACTGAGCTCAATATGGATACCTTTCTCTGCTGAATGATTAAGAAATATTGTGTACCTCTAATTTCAGGTATATCTATTCTTGTTGCAACTCCTGGGCGCCTTTTGGATCACTTAAAAAATACAGCTTCATTTGTGCACACAAATTTGCGATGGATAATCTTTGATGAAGCAGATAGGTAGGGTTTTCAATATAAAGTGAAGTTGCTATCATTTGCAAAAGATATTCGGTAAAGTGCTATCTTAACTCTGGCTCAGCATCTTCACAGGATTTTGGAATTAGGATTTGGCAAGGAAATAGAGGACATATTGGATCTTCTGGGCTCTAGGCTAACTGGATCAGTTCGCAAGGGAAATCAAGTTTCAAGCATCTGTGATTATCAGAGGCAAAATCTGCTACTATCAGCAACCTTAAATGAAAAAGTTAATCATCTTGCTAAAATTAGTTTGGAAAACCCAGTTATGATTGGTCTTGAAGACAAGAAGGTGCAACTTGATCCATTGCCTGAAAATAGTGAGCCTGTAGAATCTGAAATGGACAATGAACTAGAACATATCAGCAAAGTCATAAACTGTTCATCTGGAGATTATAAAGTTCCAGCTCGGCTGGTTCAGAAATATGTGAAAGGTGAGAAAATTTGTACAATTGAACCTTTGTAACTGTTTGTTTGACTTGACTTTATGTATTGTGATTGAATTTCTGTGCAGTGCCCTGTGGTGCACGGCTTGCAGTACTTCTTTCTGTTTTAAAACATCTCTATGAGAAACAAACATCACAAAAGGTACAGTCCCAAATTAGTGTCATTCATTAATTTATTTACTGTTTTTGCCCTTGGATTTTGAAGCTGTTAATTTATTTATTAATCGAAGCTGTTATGGTACATGATTGGCCTGAGACTATTTAGATTTTGCATTTTAGTATGGGCTTTCTTCTTGAGCTTCTCAGACTATTTACATTGTTAATATTCCATACTAGTCTTTTTTTTTCCCCAACTCCGCTCACATGCTCAATTTACAGATTGTGGTGTTCTTTTCAACATGTGATGCAGTAGATTTTCACTATTCTTTGTTAAGTGAATTCCGCATGTCCCCCAATTCACAATCAGAAGCAGAGGTAGCAGCGACCTTCTTAAAATGCAAAACCTTCAGGTTGCATGGGAACATGAAGCAGGAAGATCGGAGAAACACATTCCAAGCCTACAAAACAGAGAAACTGGCTCTCCTTTTGGCCACGGATGTTGCTGCTAGAGGCTTGGATTTTCCAAAAGTGAGATGCATTATACAGTATGATTCTCCAGGAGAGGCTACTGAATATGTTCACAGGTTTGATTTTCTTTTTCATTCTTAGATATTTCTATATACACTCAGATATTCATGCCTGGACAAAGTCCACAGCAGGTTGGTTTGAATATAATTATGATGCAGGGTTGGTAGGACTGCTCGATTGGGTGAGAAGGGGGATTCTTTGCTATTTCTACAGCCAATTGAAGCAGATTATCTACAAGACCTGGAGAAACATGGTGTGTCATTGACAGAATATCCAATCCTCAAAGTGCTGGATAGTTTCCCATTGTATGGACAGATGCACCACAGAAAGAATTTTGTTTCTCTGGAGCTGCATCCTTGGTTGTTATCTCTGCAACAGGCACTTGAATCCTTTATCGCATCACAGGTACAAACTTTTGGTAATGCTGAAATTTATTTGGCGCAGCTTTTCCAGGGATTCTTCTCTTTTCTTTTTTCTTTCTGTTTTTTTTTTTTTGAAGTTTAAGATCATTTTGATCATTGTTTGCGCCTCTTATCATTGAGAATTGTATACTTCCCTTAATAATTGACATTTGAAGTGATTCTTAATATACTTGGGAGAAGCTTTTTAAACAGCATCTATCAATGTATGTAGGCCCTAGGGTATATCCTGACCAACCCCAATTAGATTTTCGCTAAGAATAAATTGAATTTTGTACTGTGCTTCAACTTGATATGCTGCTTTTTTTTTTTTTGGTTATTATTATCCCTCAGCCAAAGATGAATAAACTAGCTCAAAATGCATTTGTCTCCTGGGTCCGAGCATACACTGCACATCGTGGAGAGCTGAAAAGGATTTTTATGGTTCAGAAACTTCACTTGGGCCATGTTGCCAAAAGCTTTGCCTTGAAGCAACAACCTTCCTTGGTTGGAAAATCATTCCAAAAGCAATCAAAGAAGAGAAAGAGGGATCAGAAGCAAAAGGGGCTATCAAAGAAGAGGAGGATCGCCACTAAAACCTGACTTGGAAATTGCAGAAATCTAATTTAGAATGTGCTGGGATGGCTCATCATGATCTCTGTTGTCAACAAAGGGTATACTTGGGACCATATTAGTTATATTTTCGTGGGTATAGGCTATTGATGATTATTTTTGTCTGACCACTATATGGTGATAGGTTATATACAAATCAAGATTTTATATCGGGAACTGGCATTTATAGTGTTAATAAATATAAAATGCTGTTTTACTCTTCTAATTTCAGACACATAAAATGGTATTAGTTTGGTCTGGGCAAAAAATTTACCGAATATAGAAACATGATGTTCCAGGAAAATTATCAGCAGCCTTTTGCTGAACTTTGTACGTCATGGGAAAAAAAGAGATGCTTCTGACCTCACAGTTTCTTCTGTTACACGAAGGAAAGATAGGGGCAAGTCAAAACGTACAACAATATTACAAGCAATCAAAATTTCTCAGCTGGTTGTCATCTCTTTGAAAATATTCTATGCTCTTTTGCTGTATCTGTATCCTTTAACTTGCTACACTCTTCTAGCAGTGCTTCGCAACATTTTGGTCCTTATAAATAATTGTGTCTATTCTTCTACAGCTTAAGGTTACAAAGATGATTCTGCATTGTGAAGGAGCCTTTCAGGGCCATTCATATTTAAGAATCAAGAATATGTAGATCTTCTTTTGTTCCTATAACCCTTTCCCTTGGCTACCTTTTTACCACCCAGAAACACCTTGAATATGAATGCCAAGAACCCAAAACCAGATACTACCCACAATAAAACAACCCAGAACCTCAAAGAACTGAGGAGACCATCCGGTTTATCTATTTTATCAGGAGGAGATAATTCCTGAGACTGCTTTACTGGCACAGGTTTGCTTTCTAGTTCATTACTAAGATCAATCCTGCCTAATTTCCTTGAACTTGCAACTTCATTTGTTGCACCTAAGTTCGAGTTGGATAACACTCTAGGATCAAGACAATTTCTCTTCTTATGATGCAGGAACAGCGCTTCATTCAGTGTCTTTGCACATTCTATGCTAAGTAGATCCCTCTGTAAGATGTCTTCGTTGGTTCGATCAAGCGAGGAAGAATTGGGTGGGTCTGGAAATTTAGCCCAGCATTTATTGACCACATCAGTCTCTCTCCAGTTTGCTTTATCAAAGCTCCAATTCCCAACTTTAAATTCTAACCCATAGTGAAAAACTCTATACTTCACACCAGGCTCGGGGATGTATCCCGGGTATATCAATATCTCCCTGCTTATGAGGTGTCGTAGTTGCAGCTGTATGAACAGAAAATCAGTTAAGGCAATGGAATTATTTTATTATTATTTTTTTTTCAGAAATAGATAGCATAATGGTATCAAGGATTACATTTTGCACATGCCAATAGAATGGAAATGGAGCATGCATCACTTGGGATCATATGAAAAATATTCCCCATAAAAGTAGGCATGCAAGTTCCTCAAAGCAGATACAGCAATTGCATCAGCTTTTACGTCAACATTAAGGTACAGAAAGGATTTGATGGAGAATAACATACATCTGCTGCACCAAAAGAATAACCGTACATTTCACTTATCCATCCGGATGCATATACATCTCCAGTAATATTAGTGGCATAATGAGCTTTATCAGCACGGACCTCCTCAGTTTTATGCAACCACAACATAGCAAATTTTCGTAGATCTTCTATATGCATAATGATAACACCTCCAACCTTGTCACAAGCATCAGGATTACGCGTATGGAGTTTTGCAAGCTCATTGTCACAACCAATAAGGTAGCTGACATTCATAGATTATAAAATTCAGTCACAAATATCATCTTTTATATAATTAAAAGTGCATGTACATACAAGCATCCAAAAGGGTCAACAAATTATAGCGAGCGAGATGCAGGTGCAACCAAAATCATTGATAAACAATTACAAATTTAAACTGAAGGGAACGGGAAAGAAGCCTGTGTCTTACTCATATGGAGTTGAAACTGGACGACCGCGTGCTGCTTTGAACTCCCATGGTGTAATTGGCCCTCTCAAGATCATATCAGCATCAAGAATAACTATAAACTCGGCATCAACATTTGCATGATTGAGCCAGTGAAGGACAGCAGCTGGTTTATTAATTGCTGGATACCTGACATGAATAAAGGTAAGGTTTCAAAACTGTATGTCTTAAAATCACTACTGGACCTTTGCCCTTATCAAGGTGGTGTATTAGCTGGTCTATATCTCAGGCAGAAATAAAGAAAAAGGACCAGTGCAACATTTGACACCAGCTATATCAAGAGGAAACGAAAGACTAATTCTAGATTTAGCCCTCATAAGTCCCTGCACGGCAAAGACTAATATTTTTGGTTTGGGAATTGGATCTAGGGTTTCAGTTATTTTCCCAAAAAGTTGAAAATATATTCACATTAAATTAAAAATGTGTTACTTGCCCCTATTAACCAAACAAGTACCTATCATGGTTCCTCAGGTCCTCAAACACTTTGTCTAAAACATCAGCTGATTTTACTAATCAAATGAAGAGTAGGAACATTAAAGAAACATAAGTACCAAACAGTGAAAGGTCAGTACTGGAATCAGCACATAAGTACCAAACAGTGAAAGGTCCGTACTGGAATCAGCCTATATTGGTCATCAGTGCTAACAACTGAAGGGAAAAGAAACACACATAAAAATAACAAAATTACCAATCGCCTGTCAATGGATGCCGGCTCATAGAAGGAACATAATGGGTAGGAGCCAGATCATGGCCTGTATATTTCTTTAAATCTTCATCTGTACAACTTAGAAGCCGTGTGATATTTCCAGGCTGGCCACTTAGGTGGAAACTATGCATAAGGCCTACAGTCTGCCAATCGAAATAAGGGGTACATTCAGTGGAAAATATGGTGTGGATTTTTGGATGTGGTTTATGACGTTCATCAATGATCTGTTGCTCCTTTCCAGCTGCCTCAAATTTTATAGTGTCAAGATTGAGAAGTTTTGGCCTAGTTAATTCAGTAAAAGTTCTGCTCTTTAAAAAGCTCAAGTATCTTGACCATTTTGGCTTAGAGCATCCATTTGCAGAATGCTGTAATAAGAGACCTTCATTCAAAGTATTTATGCACTCTATATTCAGAAATAGGGCTCGCCATTTGTTTGTATCAGATTCCATTTCTTTTACCTACAAAATGAAAGATCATACGATATGAGATACAAAAACTGACGTTAGCCATTCAAAATTGATGCCTCAAGAAGAAGAAGAAGAACCTTCATACATGAAAAACTTGAAGATTTTGGCCTAAGGTAACACAATCTAATTAAAATAAATTGAATACATACAGATGGTGCGCTATCTAGTTAGGGACTTATAGCCAATCTCATTTGGATTTAACAGAATAATGCTGGTATTTGAAAACAAAAAAATGTATACCATATGCTTTGGAAACACAGAGCAAGTTTGTTGGGAACAAGAACCGTGTCAGTGATTCAATCCACGTACCTCTCTAGGGTAAGGAGGCTCTGGAAAGAGCCTGTTACAATCATAAACAATACCATCTTCATGGTGATCCAATTTAGAGAAAGACCAATTTCCCACACCAAATGGTAAGCCATAGTGAAGCAGAATAGGCTCAACACCTTCTCGTGGAGTATAGCCTGGGTAGATCATTAAGTCATCACTAATCTTGTGCCGAAGACCAACCTAAATTGTAAAGATTACAAAAATAAGTAAATAGCATTTGAGCCCAGCATGGAGAAAAGAAAAAATGATTTTGTTTTGGGAAGAAACACACTCACTTCTGCTGCACCAAATGAGTAGCCATACATCTCACTTATCCATCCTTGTGCATATATGTCCCCTGTTATATTGGTTGCCCAGTGTTCTTTATCTTCACGTACTTCTTCTGTCTTTGAAAGCCACAAGGGGGCTAATGCTCGAAGATCATCTATATGCATGGCTAAAAGCCCACCAACCTTGTCGCAGAGTTCAGGGTGCTTAGTGTGCAATTGGACCAGAATATTGTCACATCCAATCAAGTACCTGACCGAAAATCAATTATACATTGCAATCAGGGCAGTCATAACAAACTCACACCCTAATATTACAGGATAGTCATATTTTTTCGCTCCAAATAGGCAATGAGAAATACTTTATCTATAAAATTCTAAAGCAAGATTCAAAATGCAACACAGAATAGTCAAATTAGCCCTGCTTTCTTGGGGGTTCCGTATTGTTCTCTTTGCTACTAGTCATCAAGTTCTGAAGGCTATAAACTTTAATTCTAATTCCCTTGAAGTGTGAGCTTTACTCTAAGCCAAAACAATGCTAAGGGTAAATAATATAGCCAAAATGCAAAATAGAAACATTCATAATTCTGTGGTGGGTCAAGTATTGATATTGTTCAATTCAATCTACCAAAAATTCCATAGTACTAATATTTTAGTAATTTGTCAAGAAAGAGTCCATTTCAGTACAAAACAAATTCAATTACCAAAAGAAAAGGAAAAAAAAAAGTAGTAGTACCCATAGTATGCTGCAATGGGCCTGCCTTTCTCTGCACCAAGTTCCCAAGGTATAATTGGACCTCGAATGATCATATCTGCATCTAGAATGACAACCCAATCAACATTATCTGCATCTTTACTATGTTTTAGCCAGTGTATAATTCCTGCAGGTTTGTTGATTGCAGGGTACCTGTAGAATAACAAAAATAGCACTTCATTTTAAATTTCTCAATATGTGAAATACCTTTTCAGTCATTAGGGAGTAGACGTTCATCTAGACAAGCAAGTAAAAAGATGAGGTTAAAAAAAAAGATCAAAGAAAGAAAAAATGCAGATAGATAACTTGGCAGATGCATGACAAGAACTAACTAACCGTTGCTTTTTATAGTGTATAAAAGAATTACAAAAGTTAGACTCTTTAGAAAAATAATAATAGAAAAATGCCAGAGGAAATCGAAAGTGAAACAGAAGGGTTCAAGGATCATGAAATAACGTAAATTTCATGTTAAGGAGAAGATTAGAACAGTGAACAGCCACCCAACTTCCATCCTGTAAAAGTGGACAGAGAAAGATAGAATTGTATTTCTTTTTCATATATCTCATACAAAGGTATTCTACTATATATACACGAGAATCAGAAGAAGAGAAGTTAAATACAAACTAATAACTAATATAGATAAATATAAAGTTGAAGGAGAGATAAATAATAACATGCAGTATATATATCCTTAACACCCCCCCGCAAGCCTAGGGGTGGTCTGAACATGAAGATTCTCACGAAGTGAAGAAAAACGAGCAGCACCCAAAGGCTTGGTAAATATATCAGCTAGTTGGCCAGTGGAAGGCAGAAAACGAATTTTGATTGTCCCTTTCTCAACCAACTCACGTACAAAGTGGAAATCCAGTTCTATGTGTTTGGTTCTAGCATGGAATACTGGGTTCTTAGTGAGGTAGATAGCACCGATATTATCACACCACATTATAATGGGACCTTTGTCATACCAGCCAATCTCATTCAACAGAGATTTAATCCAAAGGACCTCAGCAGCCGTATTAGCAAGAGCCTTATACTCACTCTCTGTGCTTGATCTTGCAATTGTTGGTTGCTTCTTGGCACCCCATGATATAAGGCTGGATCCCAAGAAAATCCCATAGCCTCCAGTAGATTTTCTATCATCCGGACACCCACCCCAGTCAGCATCTGAATAGCATTGGAGATGTGTAGCGGGAGTGGAAGACAGCATGAGGCCATGGTGACTTGTACCTTGCAGATATCGGAGGAGACGTTTAACCGCCTTCCAGTGAACATCAGATGGAGCATGCATGAATTGGCAGAGCTTGTTCACAGAGAAGCAAATATCCGGCCTTGTTAAGGTGAGGTACTGAAGGGCCCCAACGATTTGCCTGTACTCAGTGCCATCAGGAAGAGGATGACCCATGGTTTTTGACAACGTAGGAGACGTAGCCATTGGGGTGAGACATGATTTGGCTTCAAGAAGATGGGTACGCTCAAGGAGATCCTGAATGTACTTGGATTGGCGAAGATGAAGTCCTTGTGCAGTGTGATCCACCTCAATTCCCAAGAAGTAGGCAACACGTCCCAAGTCCCTGATGGGAAATTCAGCCTCCAAGAGTTGAATTGTATGTTGAACTGCAATGAGAGATGTACCAGTGACAAGTATATCATCAACATAACAAAGGAGAAACAAAGTATGAGCAGTTGTTTTCTTCACAAACAGAGAGTTGTCAGCCTTGGATTTGAAGAATCCCTTCGATATCAGGAAGTTGCACAGCCGATTAAACCATTCCCTGGGTGCCTGCTTGAGTCCATACAGAGATTTGCGAAGGAGGCAAACATGATGAGGGTGTGAAGAGTCAATGAAACCTGGTGGTTGGTTCATGTACACCGTCTCTGTCAAGTTGCCATGGAGGAAAGCATTGGATACATCCAGCTGGTGGATAGGCCATTTTTGAGCTGAGGCAATGGCTAGGATGGTCCTAATGGTGGTAGCTTTCACCACCGGACTGAATGTTTCTTTGTAATCAACCCCAGGTTTTTGTGTATACCCCTTGGCCACAAGGCGGGCCTTGTACCTATCAATAGACCCATCCGTTTTCCTTTTGATCTTGAACAACCACTTGCATCCAATAACATTCACAGCAGGAGGCTTAGGAACTAAAACCCAGGTGTTGGTGTCGATGAGAGCTTGTATTTCACTAGACATAGCATCCTGCCACACAGAATATTTTCTGGCAAGAGTATAAGATGGTGGTTCAGTGGAGAGATAATCAGAAGTGGAAAGTGTATGAGCAAGTGCCAAATATTTTGGAGGTTTACGTAACTCAGGAGGTCGAAGTTGCATGGGGTGTGTTTTGGTTGCAGAAGGTTGCAGCATGGGTGTAAGGGTGGTAGGTGAAGAGGATGAGATGAGTGTGTCGGGGGCAGAGTCAGGAGATGTTGGTGAAGGGCAGTTGGGAAAAGATGCCAAAACAGGGAGAGATGGGGGGTTAGAGGATAATGAGGGGAGGTGAGGAGAGTTACCTGAAGAGTGACCCATGGGAACGGAGATAGGTACCTGCCATGTAAGCCATGGAGAAGACGAGCGCTCTTGAGGAGTGGGGTCTCGAGGGACTTGCTGATGAAACGGAAACAACTTTTCATCAAAGTGGACATGTTTGGCAATATAGATCCGTTCACTGGGAGGATGGAAGCAAAGAAACCCAGAATGAAATTTAGACTTGCCCAAGAAAACACATTGTTGACTACGAAAGGAGAATTTGTTTTTGTTGTATGGCCTAAGAAGAGGATAAATGGCACAGCCAAAGATCTTAAGATTGGCAATGTTAGGTTGGTTCTTAAACAGCCTAAAATATGGTGAGTCATTTTTAAGTGAAGGAGATGATAAATTGTTAATTAAGTCAACACTAGTGTTGACAGCATAATTCCAAAATCTTAGAGGCAATTTGGCGTGAGCAAGAAGAGTGAGTGTAGTATCAATAACATGTCTTATCTTGCGTTCAGAAATGCCATTTTGTTCATGGGTGTGAGGACAAGCAAGAAAATGAGTAATACCAGTTTGCTTAAAGTGTGTAGTGAGTTTCTGAAACTCACCACCAAAATCAGAGTGAAATTGTTTTATTTTGCAATTGAACTGTCGAAGAACCATTGCTTGAAAGTCAAGGAATGATTGAAGAACATCACTTTTAAATTTTAGACAATAGACCCAAGTAAATCGAGTAAACTCATCAATAAACAGGACAAAATATCTTTGATTTAAAAAGGAATCAATAGGGGCCGGACCCCATACATCTGAATGGACAACTTCAAAAGGAGCAGAACTGCTCCGAACAATGGGAGGTAAAGAACGTTTGGTAAGTTTACCCAATGAACAGGATGAGCAGTCTTTATTCGAAGGAGAAAAACACAAAGAATTGGAGTTTAAAACATGAGAGGTGGTGCGTTTGTTGCAGTGACCCAAGCGAGCATGCCAGGTGTCAAATGAGACCGACTCCCCAAGGAACGCTTGCTTCAGTCCAGACGGTAGGCGATACAGACCTCCATCACTCGGGCCTCTCAAGAGGATTTCCCTCGTCACCTGGTCCTTGATTAAGAAATGAGATGGCCAAAATTCAAAGAAACAGCGGTTATCTTTAGTAAACTTTTGAACTGATAATAGAGATTTTGTAAGTTTAGGGACAAGTAGAACATCTTTAAGATAAAAGTGGGAGTAAAACGAGTTACCAGTAAGTGTAATAGGCATGCCTTGTCCATTACCTACTCTGATGGTGTCTTGCCCATAGAATGGTGTCATGTTGTGGATATGAGAGGGATCGGCTGTCATGTGGTGGGTAGCACCAGTGTCAGGATACCATGGTCTTGTAGGAAGGGGGTTCAGTGGTGGTGTGGGATGAAATGATGAGGTGGAATGAGGGATGATAGGAGGTTGTGACCACGCAACATTAGCTTGCCGTCCATAGGTTCCTCCATAGTTAGAGTTCTGATTATTTGGCATCTGAGGATCATACCTGCGCCGACACCTATCCGCAGTATGATTTCGAAGATTACATATTTGACATGGGCCACGTTGACGACGTTGATTTACACCTTTGTACCCTCTGTTGTTGGAAGCAGGAACGGGTGAGTTTTGAGCAATGAGAGCAGCTGGTGGTTCATGAAAGCTCTTTAATAGAACTTCATGAGCAACTAAATGCCCATACAGTTGATAGAAAGATGCAGGTGGTGATTGAAGGGCAAGGGTAGTGATGATTGAATGATATTCTGTACCGAGATTGCGAAAGATGATGGCATTAAACTGAGCTGTGGAGAGTGGAGCACCTGCAGAAGCAAGTTCATCAGCCAATGCTTTGGCTTTTTGTAAATAGACAGCTACACCTGTATCAGTTTTCTTCAGATCTTGCAACTCTATGTGGATCTGTAATTGTCGGTTTTGGGAGACAAAACCAAAAGCAGTGGCCAGGGCATGCCAGGCATCGTAGGCAGTTTCTACGCCTACTACATAGGTGAACACTTCTTCAGTTAAGGAGGCAAAAAGCCATGTTAAGAGAGTTTGATCCTTCTTAAACCAGGATTCATAGTCAGGATTGGGAATAAGAACGTTGGGGTCCGATGAAGATGAAATGGTGATGGGAGGTCGTGGACTGGATCCATCTATATGTCCCATTAACTGGTGGCAGTGAAGGATAGGTAGAAATTGAGTTTTCCATGTCATATAGTTGGTACGATTAAGTTTAATTGTAAAGGCATGGTTGGTGGAAAATGGTTGAGAATTGTGAGAAGTTATAGTATTCATTATACTGGAGGTTGCAATAACAGAAGAGGTAACAGGAATATTTGCTTCTGAAGAAGAAGGTGATGCAGAGGTAGAGTTGGCAAGGGAAGGTGAAGACATGGAGAGATCTAGGTTAGCTCTGATACCATGTAAAAGTGGACAGAGAAAGATAGAATTGTATTTCTTTTTCATATATCTCATACAAAGGTATTCTACTATATATACACGAGAATCAGAAGAAGAGAAGTTAAATACAAACTAATAACTAATATAGATAAATATAAAGTTGAAGGAGAGATAAATAATAACATGCAGTATATATATCCTTAACACATCCATCATAGGAAAAGCTAATTCTTAATCAGAATAGTGGGATAGTGAGAGAAAGGGAAAGGAAGGTTGAGCACTTGACTAAGAAGGAAAATAAACTCGGGTACAAGCCAACTTAAAACTAGAAGCAATAAGTGTGCAGACCCCCAGGTTATGCCGTTTCATTCAAGAATCGATTGTGTTTAGTATAGATCTTCTGTTATGCATTCTTTCAGGTTAGAGCTAGCTCTTTCACATTTTTCCTATATCCAAATTTCGTAATATCCAATGATGCATATTTATGCTTTATATAACATGAGACCGCAACTATATCATTCGTTAGACATCAAAGGACATCTATGTTAATTCAAATCCAAAAATTCTCAGCAATTGTTTTTGCAACAAAGAAGTCGTATCAGGGAAAAGAATGAAAATAGAACAATAGCATTTGATTCCAGCAGTAACATTCCATGGGGTAACACTGGCTACCTAAACCAAATTCCAAAGGTAAAAAAGCTGATAGTTTGATTCTGCAATTAAGCATTGAATGCTGAAACAGATAATACTGGAGCCAATTTCTTTAACTCGACCACCCAATACACATTAAAAAGAAGAAGAAGAAGAAGAAGAAGAAGAAGAAGAAGAAGTAATTGAATAACCATCAACATGCTATAAACCAATAAAAAATATAATACTTGAGAGTCCAAACATAACGATCACTAGAACTTTAACTTGGAAGTTGGGTAGCTAAAGCATAAAAGAGACTCACCAGTCACCAGTTCTTGGGTGTTTGCTCATGGAGGGAACTTCAAGAGTTGGAGCCAAATGCATCCCTTTGTAATTCTTCTTCTCCTCCTCTGTACAGCTCAGTAATCGGGTAATGGGTCCGGGTTGCCCGGATTTCTTAAAGCTATGCATGAGCCCCACCGTCTGCCAATCAAAGTAATTCTGGCATTCCACTGAAAACAGAGTATGGATCCTATACGGAGCCTGCTGACCCGTTTCCACACCCAATCCACCATCAATCCATAGCCCAAACAAAACCAAGATCACAAACATGAATTTAACCATCATAGCTCCAATTCAAGGCCTGAATCGAAATGGGTTCCTATCAAAGATCTAAATTTCAATGAAAAGAAATGAATTCCCAGAAAGTCAAAGACTGGAAATTTATCATGCTATAGTGAGTTGGTAAGGATGGTGGACAAGAAATGCTTACTGATTACTTGTTAATGACAGGTAAGTGTTTTTAAAAAAACACAATAATTGATAGTTTTGGGCAAATAATTAAAGTTAATTAAGGTTTAGGAGAAATGGTCAACTGCATGTGTCCGTATATTACATATCGAAGATGGATCTGATGCTTGAAAAGTTTATTATTTTTCTTTTTCTTTTTTCCTACCCCGCTGGATCCCTGACACACACACAAAAAAAAAAAAAAAAAGAAAGGGAACAGGATGAAGAAAAAGAAAAAGAAGTCTGATATCTAAATTAAACAAACCAATAATTTTAAATTATATATATTTTTTTAAAATCGACAATTAACAGTTTTGATTTATATATATTTTATTTTTATTTTTATTTTTTATATTTAAAATTTTTAATATTTTGTTACTTTATAAATACTATAAAATATACATTTTCAAAATAATATTATAATACAAATTTTTAATACATAACAATTGCAATTATCTTCTGGTTACAATTATTTGTTTATTACACATGCATAATAAACACTCAATTTTTAATTTTATATTGAATATATTCAATTTTTATAATTAATTATAATTTTTTTAATTTTTATAATCGATATTAATTATATTTGGTTTGTATTTTTTTTATTTTTAAAGTATTTTTAACCACTAAAAATTATTACAATTTCTCTAATTTATTAAATTTATATATTAAAAATTTTTAATGGTTAATTAAAAAACTTATTGATCAACCGATTCAAAAAAATCAGTTAAAAAACAAAATTGACATAGCGATTAATTAAAGTTAGTGAAGTCCTTAATAAAAATTAGTAATTGACCCGTTAACCAATCTACCACATCCCTACCTAACAGAGACATGTGAAACGACATCATATTTGGATATTTGTCTTAAGGTTTCTTTTATGGACTAGGAGCAGGCTCCATCAACTTTATTTTTCTTTTTGGCAAAATCCATTTCCAAATAAATTTTCAATTTTTCAATTAAGTTCTTTTACTTTACTATTAGATAGCATGCAATTTTTCATACATGGCACATTAATACATGCATTTCAATCATTGTTAAAGGGAGCATTCACTTGGCAAAATACACTTTGGGTGCCCTAATTTTCAAAATGTTTTACATTAGTTTCCTTTAAAAAATATATATTATTTAAATCCTTATAATTTTGTTTCTGATAACATGAATTCACTCATAAACGACACATTCGTATTGCCATCCAGTGCATAATGTTGCCAAAGAATAAGTTGGAAGTTTGGTTTGGAGAGAGAAAATACAAAAAGGAGAAAAAGAGGAATATAGTGGAAAATCACGTTGGTAATAGCAATTGCAGGTTTGAAAACGGTGGCTAGCAGTTGTTGGTGACTAGAAATGGAAAAACTGAAGAAAAATATAATAAGGAAAATATTCAAATGCGCAGAAGAAGAAGAAGAAGAGGAAGAAAGAAGAATATAAGGAAAAATAATACGGTGCTCTAAAGTTTGCAATGTTACAAAGTTTAGACTGCTGGATCAAGAGTAAATTTAGTTCTAATGATTTAGATCAATTCACACCATATACATAGACGTATCATGATACTACTAGAAATCCCTTGCTAAATAGAATCAAAGAGAAAATTGCAAGAAAAAAATTTCCGTTTCTATATTGAGCAAGGAATTTAGCAAGGAAAGTTCCCTATAAAATATGTCCTTTGCTATTTCTTAACAAATTAGCGAGAAAATTCCTCACAAATATGTGTCCCTTGCGAATCCCTAGCAAGTTTTTGCAATTTTTTTTTTATCTTGCAATGGATACCCCTTGCAATTTGACTTTCCTACTACTCCCTCACTAATTTTTCATACCTAATTATGTTTAACCTTGAAAATACACTAATGCGCCACTTGGTCGAACCTCTCTTACTACTCCCTCATCGATTTGCTCTACCTAATTAAGTATGTTTAACCTTGAGAAAAAACCAACGCGCCACTTGGACGTGATAGAGTGATGATATCGAGTCAAGTACATAATCGACATCACTTAACACGGGACATTTTGTGTGCCATATGAATGAACACAATTGGCATCTCTTAACACGTGATAGATATCAAGTCAAGCACTTTTCAGAAGGTCATCCATCTTTAAACTTCTGTTATTGGACTAAGTTTAATTTCAAAAAACTTTAACTATTTAGACTAAAGGCTTCATTTGTTAAATCAAATACATACATTTCCTTTATACTATACTTGGTCATGGGTTGGATCTAATCAAAATTTTAAAATTTTCTTGTATTAAAACCCGAACAAAATTGGATCGGGTGCAAGTTGCACTCAGGTCTGGATTTCCTTTGCAATTTGCTCTTCCCTTTCTAATTTTCCATATTCAAGCATGTTTAATTTGTAAATTACGCTAATGTGCTGCCTAGCCAAACTCAATCTATATGTTTCGATTTGGGAACACTTTTTATGCCATATGGCTGAACATCGAGACATCTCCCAATCATGGTGCACTTTGTGTGTCATTTAAACGAACACAATTGGCTTCTCCTAATCCCGAAATACTTTATATGCCATGTAACTGAACAAAATGATATATATCGGGTCAAGTCATTTCTCGAAGGTCACCAATCCTGTAACTTCTAATGCTCAAGCACGTTTAACTTTAAAAAAATTTATCTATTTCAACTAAAGGCTTCACCTATAATATAAAATGTCTATATTTACTTTATACTATATTTGGTCATTGGCTTGACCTAACCAGATTATAAATTTTTTTCCTTTATTCATGCCTGAACCAAGTAAGACAGGGTGCATGAATCAGTATCAAACCATCCCTAAACAAATCCTGAAAAATTTAGCAAGGGATAAATCCCTGGAAAATCATTGCATTTTACAATGGATTGACCCTCATAAAACAAGCAAACATTTAGCGAGGATAAACCCTTGCAAAATGCATACAAATTTAGTAAAGGATTTATTCAAGCCTAAACCAAGTTAGATCGGGTAGAGATTGCACTTGGATTAGTATCAGACCATCCTGAGAAAAAAATATTTAAGTAAAAATTAAATTTTAATTTATAAAATGAGTAAGGAAAATCCTATGCAGTATCGATGAGAAAATTTATATGAGTAAAGTCCCTTGTAAAATATGCGTCTGTTGCTATTCTCTAGCAAATATAATGAATGATAAATCTCTCTCAAATCATTGCATTTTGTGAGGGATTTTCACTTATAAACCTATTTAGTGAGGGAAAAGCCATTGCAAAGTCCAAGCAAATTTAGCAAGGGATAAAAAGGGTTTTTTTTTTATTTTGGGGTAATTTTTAAAAAAATTTTAAAATCTGGGGCTACAGTAAACAATATTAGAAATTTTGGGTGCTGAAAATTGGCATATGTGGGTGTCGGTATCTGATATAGAGGGCCCCACATAATTAAACAGTTAGGGTGATGAAAATCGGCTTTATACCGGTGGGCCCCACGGTAAGATGGAAACTGACTAAAGTTTGTACCAATTTCTGGCAAGTCTATCATGCTACAAAGAGTCTTTTTTTTTTTAAAATCCATACACTACTATCACTCCCTATCCACTCCTTTTTTCTGGTGACATTGATAATTCACAAGTCACTTTCTCATGAGCAAGACCAAGAGGAAGACCAAAATTACTTAAACTTACGTTGAAATATAAATATAGATGATGTTCTCGTCACTTTCACATTTCATGCAATTTATTTTCCTTATCGCCCACTTTTTTTCTCACTTTCATACTTCATTCTCCTCTTAACTTTTTCTCATTTTCAATCCTTTTTGTTTAAATTTATATAATTACTTTAATTCTAATTAAAGTAATTAGTGTTATAAGTAGCATTTTAAATTTTATCTCACATAAAAAAGGTAATATTATTGTGAAATACTATTTAATTTTATTAATTAAGTTTTATATTATTATTCATCTCATTTTAATATTTAATTTGTAGGTGGTAATAATTTTAAAAGTTATCTAATTTCAAGATTAAAGGTAAGATATTAATTTTTTTTAATCAAAATAGCATGAGTTTACATTTTATAAAACTATTATACATATGATGGAATTTGGAAAATATAAAAAAATTAATTCGCAAGCAAATAACAAAATTTGTTAATAATAATTATTTTGCATGCAAATAACAAAAATAACACATGTATTACAATTTCACGCAGAACTTAATGTGTGCTTAAGTTGTAAATTAATTATTTTGTATGTTATTTAAATTATTGACTGCTCAATCATGTATAGCGTATAAAATTAATTTAATTGATTGAAAAATATAAAATGCTTGAAAAAAATGTGTTGATAAAAAACAAAATTTTGAAATGGGCTATATATCTAAATTAAAAAGGGGTTTTTTCACAAATGCCACAAAAAAGAAAAAAGATTTCATATTTGCACCAACACATTTTTCATCTTTTGTAAATACTATTTTTAAAATTTTTTCTTTCTTAATTGCTATTTTTTAAATATTATTTTCTCTTAATATTATTTTCTTAATTATATGAACTTTGGATCAAATTTATGAAATTGATAGCCTTATAATTGTGGGGGTATTATCGGTTTAAGGAATCAAGCCTTCCAACTCCATTGATGAATCGCAAATAGAAAAATTCATCGATAGTAATAACACTTAGTAAAAGCAATGAAAAATTGGTATGTAGAGAGGAAACAAGTAGCAAGTCTCCTCCAACCTTTGTTGGATACCAAAGAGCAGTTCCTTATGCAAGAGGAAGTTTAGGAAAGGTTAAACTTATTAACTTTCTATTTTATTCTTTTAACATACATATGATGGAATATGACATGATATGTTCATGGTAATCGTGCAACGAAAAAACGATAAAAACAATCATACATGCCATATAATTCTATGACAAGAATCGAAAACATGCAATTTTAGGGTTTTAAAACTTACAACTTTAGATTCCTTTTAAATCTTGAATTTGGTGATGACCAACAACTAAGATAACTTTATCCGCCTTAAATCTTGATCACCAATGCTAAGGAACAACCTTTTATGCCACATCCTTTATTCTTACACACACAATTGTACTGACTGCTTAAAATCGAGATTGCTAGCTCTCTTTTACGGTATTGTGTAATGGCTATGGTTTGAATCTACAAAATTTAATTTTGTACTTCTCTTAGGTTGCTATTACTACCCAAGAACATAAGAGAATGAAGAACAATCCTTTCTCCTTGTGAAAATTGGCCAAAAGAATTTTGTGAGAGAGAGAGATAAGTTCACGCCAAACCTAGAGAAACTAGGGTTTTTCACGCCAAACTTAGTTTTTTTTCTTAGGGTTTTATTTCTTTTCATATATATATATATATATATATATATATATATATATATATATATATATATATATATATATATATATATATATATATATATATATATATATCCTTATCTTTTGGCAAGTGTTTGATCTGAATTTTACCATCTCAAGATAATTAATTCAACTTCAATCACTTCCTAAAAATAAGAAATATATATTGATTTAAACTCCTTTGAATTTAAAATTCAAATTTGAAATAAAACACAAGACATTTAATTAAATAAAATCACTTAATATAAATAATAAGCATGTGCTGAAATTCCTTGGTTTTTATCTTGGAATTTCGGCTACTTCACTTTATATTTAAATGATTTAATTTAATTTAAATTCTTTAGGCTTTAATACTCAATTAACTTAATTAATACCAGATAATTAATTAATTGAAATTAAACTATGTGGGCTGAATTTCTCTCTCTCATGGGCCAAGGTCCAATAGCATTTATAATGTCCATTACATACATTAATTTGACTTTAATTAAAAGCCCAAATTAATGCCTAATACTTTATTTAAATATTTTAAGCCCAATGCTTTGTGTGCGATCCTATTGGTTTATTTAATGTTGGCAATGAATTAATGAATTAATTCAAAGGCTATATATATTCTCTAGCAAGATATTATAGCATTCCAAATTAAATGAAAATGCATATGGCATTTAGTGACCTAATGCAATTTTGCATAGTCTCTTACCCATAAATATCAGAATTAATATAAGGCATGGAACTAGTTATCCTTATATATATTAATTCATTTCTTGATATTCCAGTGACACTGAACTCTCAGATAAATAATGATTACTCATTATTTCATCTCAGTATGGCCATACACTTTTCAGTTCACTGATCAAGTGGCCGATGATATTTTCTCTCTTTTAGAGAGGGGTAATCCCTTCACTTCTCTCATGCTCTCTAACATGAATCAATGCATACCCAATCATACCCGTACTTGTCACTCTATTACGAGTACGTTAGGTGTATGTCAAAGTACACAGTAATTCATAAAGAGTTTCATAGAGATTTTAGGTCTAAGAACTCCGATACAAAACTTGCATATGAGAAACACTTATGACTTGTACCATGTAGTATTTTCATGAACGGATTGAATCCAGATACCATGTTCTTTAACATGTATCTATGATCTCTGATTGACACTCTTGTCCTAATGATCCGTAAGACAGAACTCATAATATCAGAGAGAGCATACTAGTCTTAATTCATTTGTTATTCCCATAACAATGACTGACTAGGGATATATAGAATGAAGTCTCATTTGTTTCAAGGTCTTACAACCATGTGCCTCACACATGATAACTTAAACTGAAACAACATTCTTGGATAGTTCTATCAATTGATATGCACAGGAATACAAAAGATAAAACAAATTCCTCACTTTATTAATTCAAAGTGTTTTATTACAATGCATTGGGGCTAGGGCTTACACTAACAACATACATACATACATACATATATATATATATATATATATATATATATATATATATATATAATAATAATCATCCTAAATGTACATACGAGTTTGAAGTTAAAAAAATGTGAATAATTAATTGAAAAAAACTCTCCAGTCTCTTCCCACTTATGAGGCTAAGCAATTCTTTAAGTGACTGAATTTGGTGGTGTGGGTTGAGTAGTAAATATTACAAAAAAAGTGAAAAGGATCAATTAACAACAGCACAACCATTACATATTGAACAAACTGCTAACATATATACATATTGCTTGCAAGTTTTGTAAGTTTTGCCCATAAATTTTGATGAATTTGACCGATTTCCTATATGAGCATTGAATGGCGTGGAGGCTTCAACTGATCATTTGAAGCAATAGGTAAATGGAAATATAATATGATATCATAAGTCAAAACCAGCAACGCAACCATTTTACCTCAATAAGATGTTTGATTCTGCAATCACTGAAGTTTAGCTTTGTAATTAAAAATATATAACGTCTCGGTTTTAATTTTTTACGGACATTTAGTTTTTTTAAGCTTTGTACAAATGAGAGAGTTACTTAGTTAATGTTGCTGTTACACTTTCTGTTGCCAACTATATATATTTTCCATGGTTGGTGATCAAAATGCAGGCTAGAAAGATATTTTACCTTATTGCAGGTTCTCAAACTTGTCTCTTGTTTGGATGCTTTTTATTTGCAACCCATTGTTGCCTTTCTTCCATCCAAAGAAGATGACTTTCATCATTTTTCAAATGCATAAGCAAAGGAAAAGGGCTTGCATAATGCTTTAAACTGCAAAGGACTAGTAACTAATTGATCCTGAACCCTGGCATGGGATGACTATGCAAAGATTGTAATGGCCAAGTACAGTAAAGATGCAATACATCAAGAAGCCAATGATTAAAAACTTGCCATGATTAACGAATTCAAAAGGATTGCTCGTACTGCCAGCAGCAGCAGATGGATCATAGGATTAATTCATTGTGCTAATTGAGGAAAAACTTCTTTAATATTGTACTTTGCTATAGTTCAATTCACCTGTACTTGTGCTCCAAAAATCGTTCGATATAGTATGTTGCTTTGCTTTGTGGTCTTGATCTTTTACGGTGTATGATTTTTATAAAAAAAATTAAAGTATATGATCTTTTATAAAAAAAATATACAGTATATAATTTTTTCAAAAATAAAAAATACAGTATATGATCTTTTAAAAATAAAAAAAATACAGTGTATGATTTTTTCAAAACAAAAAAATAAACTGTATGATTTTTTGTAAAAAAATATATATAATATATGATTTTTTGTAAAAAAAATATACAGTGTATGATTTTTTCAAAAATAAAAAATACAGTATATAAGTTTTTGAAAATAAAAAAATACAGTGTATGATCTTTTCAAAATAAAAAAATACATTGTATGATATTTTGTAAAAAAATTATACAGTGTATGATTTTTTGTAAAAAAATATACAGTTTATGATCTTGTAAAAATAAAAAAATATAGTGTATGATTTTTTCAAAACAAAAAAATATATTTTATGATCTTTTGTAAAAAAAATATACAGTATATAATCGTTTGTAAAAAAATATACAGTTTATGATTTTTTCAAAAATAAAAATATATGATGTATAATCTTTTGAAAATAAAAAATACAATGTATGATTTTTTCAAAACAAGAAAATATACTGTATGATCTTTTGTAAAAAAATATATAGTGTATAATTTTGTGTAAAGAAAAATATACAGTGTATGTTTTTTTCAAAAATAAAAAAATACAGTAAATAATTTTTTTGAAAATAAAAAAATATAGTGTATGATTTTTTTTCAAAAAAAAATATTGTATGATCTTTTGTGAAAAAATATACAATGTATGATTTTTTTGTAAAAAAAATATACAGTGTACAAATTTTTTGAAAATAAAAAAATACAATGTATAATCTTTTAAAAATAAAAAATATATAGTGTATAATCTTTTGTAAAAAAAATATACAGTATATGATTTTTAAAAATAAAAAATACAATGTATGATCTTTTTAAAACAAAAAAATATATTGTATGACCTTTTGTAAAAAAAATATACAGTGTATGATCTTTTAAAAACAAAAAAATACATTATATGATATTTTGTAAAAAAGATATACAGTGTATGATCTTTTATAAAAAAATATGCAGTGTATAATCTTTTCAAAAATAAAAAAAATATAGTGTATGATCCTTTAAAAAAATATATTATATGATCTTTTGTAAAAAAAGTACAGTATTTGATATTTTGTTAAAAAATATACAATATATAATTTTTTAAAAAATAAAATATATAGTGTATGATCTTTTGAAAATAAAAAAATATAGTGTATAATCTTTTCAAAATAAAAAAAATATATTGTATGATTTTTTTTAAAAAAGATATATAGTATATGATTTTTTATAAAAAAATATACAGTGTATAATTTTTTCAAAAATAAAAAAATATAGTGTATAGGTGAGTCTAGCATACTGGTTTATCTCTTTTTCCTATTATTTTATGTGTTTTTAATTTTTATCAATTGTTTCACAGTTTAAAAGAGGCTCAAGATGCTAAGGATGCAAATGATACAATATATTTTCAAATTTCACAATAGTTCAACAACTACTTTAAATTTTATTGTCAATTAGGCCGATGATACAGTTGTTAATGTCACTACTATATCAGACTATCTATTTGCAGCAAAAGGAGTTGGAGTTGATCAAATTTCTCTGTCTCCTACTACCCAGGACAACATTAACAATGTTAATGACGTGATTCATTTTTTTGCAACTACTTTTTAGAAAGCGACCAATAAAAATTCTGATAAAATACGGAATGTTCTGCACATTGAGTAATAACTTTTACAAGTTTTATAATTTTACTTTGTTCATATCCCATTCAAGCGTTCTATTCATCTGTTTTGCAGACAGGTGATTCTGATCACAGTTTCTATTATAATGCTCCTTTTGGCTTTTCTTGGTTTTTGTAAGCTCGTTAATCTCAATAATTTCACACTAATTCTTTAATATTTTACAAATAGTTCATGTTGGTCACAAGATCATACATCATTTTGTACTTCAATGGTTGTAGTGCTCTCGATTTTTTTCGTAAATAAAATCGTTTCGAAATATGTTGGATTTGAAAAAGATTCTCAGTTAAAAAAAAACCACCATTACAAAAGTTTCCTGCCTCAGCACTGATGTAAGGTCGGGATTGAATAGTGGATAATCGAATTGAATCGTCCGAAAATTGCAATGTGGTGGTCTTCATATGCCATGCACAATGCTCTTGGTTAATCTGTTGATCGGTCATAAGGACCCTGTTGACAGATGCATTAAAAATTCAAGGTAGAAAGGTTTGAAAAATAAAGATGGTGGAGGGTATAAGTTAATTCCATTTTAACATCCAAAAAGGAGGGTGAGTTCCAGGACAGACACAAAAAGTCTTTGATTCAATCCGCGAGTGGATGAGAATTGGGGAGGAGGCAAATTATAGGATGGAAGGAAGAAAACTATCACGGTTGAAAGTTTTTCGTGCAAACCATAATAATGAATGTTCTATCACCACTAAACACCGCGAGACCTCAGTCTTATAAGCATTTCATCAAACATCACATGTGCTAACTCCGAAATTCACATACTCAACCAATGCCATCACAGAATGTGATTAGCAGCGACAGATGCAAAAAGAATGATAACAGTGAATTTCAGATGTTGGAACATATAAATTGCTTCCATTTGGATTCAGCGAGAGATCTTGCCCTGGCATTGGGCTTGCAAATAGAGTGGTGGCCTTCCATTCCTTCTCACCAGTGTTCTCCCTCTTATCTATATTGGTAAGTGATTTTTTTTGGATTGTTTGTTTGTTCGTTTGTTCCCCCTTACCCTCACTGTTGCCTCTGTTTCTTTTATTATAGATAGCAGAGTGTACAATCTTCTTCTAGTCTAGCATAGGAGGTAAATCTACTTTTTAGACTTTTGATCCTTTAATTTTTACTCTCTGCTGCTATTGTTATGTGTTTGTATTGCTTCTTAGATTTCACTCTTGCAAGGTTGGTATGCTGATTTTGTAATAAATGGACTTGCAAATTGGTGGTGGTGTGATTGGTTCTGTTGGTTTGATTATAAAATGCCTAAACATTTTAAAAGAGTAATTTAGGGCTTGTAATCTATTGCTCGACTGGTTTAGTAAGAGGGTGTAACACCCTATACCCGGTCAATTATAAGACCCGAATACTGAATGTCACAGCCGGACTTAGCTTTTTTTAAGGATCAATCATAAAACTTACTTCTAAAGAGTTAGTTGTTTTAAAAATTGTTCTTTATTTTCCAAAATTTTTGGCAGAATCTCATTTAATTATTGATGACCTCCAGTGATTAAAAGACCTTCTGTGAAATTTTTTTTTACCAAAATATTTCTAAAATCATATAACTACTTTTACTATATCAAGTAATTAATCATAGTTTACATAATTTTTGGCAGAATCTCATTTAATTATTGATGACCTCCAGTGATTAAAAGACCTTCTGTGAAATTTTTTTTTACCAAAATATTTCTAAAATCATATAACTACTTTTACTATATCAAGTAATTAATCATAGTTTACATAATTAGCTTTAATCTGAAAACTTAATTCACTGTAATCATAAATATTTACTCGTATACACAATTATGTATAAGTTTGGTGTCATCAGGATTTTAGTGCACATATCAAAATATGCACAATCATATGAATACAATTTGATTCGGACTTGAGATATCAATTCTCAAGCTTCCTACGTATCCCATTTAGGGAATTAGAACCACGTAGTTCTTCATTTTCGAAGTTTAACATGGTAGTTTTAAATAAGTAATCTGGATTAGGCATGAATACAATGTCTCGAACATTCACAGATACACGCACACACACATATATATATATATTATGCTCATCCTTTATTACACCAAATTATTCCAGATGGTGTGATGCACAATTAATCACAGTATAAATTATTTAAACCATCTATTGATATTTGTTAACATATTTGCATCAACTTTTATTTTCTTATTTAATTCTGACATTTGCCCCTAGTATATCCAGTGGAATTGTATCGAGCTGGATAAATGAGATTTAAACATGGGATCGAGTTATCGAAACCATACGGTCCATTCAACGTTATTTTCTTATTTTGACATTTATAACTTTATCACTAACTATATGTACATTTATTTATACATACATATACATATGGACCGAGTTCTCGGAACCATACAGCCCACCATTTAATATATATACACTTATATACCCTTGTGAACCAAGCTCTCGGAGCCATCTAGCTCATGACTCAATTATTTATATTTACCAGAAGAGCTCTCGGAGCCATTCAATCCGGCAATTACATTTAAGACGCAGTACTGCTACATTTCCCTAATTGGCATGCCAACCTTATTCCATGACATCTAATTCCTGTCTAGTTTTACTAAGGGCAAATATAAAATCACCATTAAATAAAATCATTAAGTAAAATAAATAATATCATATATATATATTAGCATCACTTATTCATCACCTCTTCTAAAATGTTCAAATAAATTCTTAATCATATTGATGCATTAAGTACCCCTCTAAATCTTAACCTATTCAGTCCATAATACCATGCACATAGTTATTTATTTTCCCACAATAAATGTTCAAGGTATATATATATATCTTAGGTTTTTAAATCATATATTTTATTTAGTCTTTTCTAGTTAACAGTTAATATGAACCACTAACATAAAAATAAAATCATATGTATGACTCTAAGTACATAACTTTCATATAATATTTCAGTTATTTATTAAATCATGCATAACATGTAATCAGTCAATTCACTATACTTCATACATAAGTCACTATAAAGTGCATCCAAACTCCTAAATCGTGCACACCATTATATCTTAACCAGTTTCTTAGATTGGCATACACATATTAGTCCCAATTATTGGCTAATTCAATTAAACACTTGAGAACTAAATTTTGTCTCAATATAACTATATTGGCAACTAGGAGTGGACGAATCAAGAATCCAATTTATTTATTGCAAGTTAAAGCTCAAGTTATATATATATATATATATATATATATATATATACACACACACACACACACACATACACACATGCACATTTATATATGCATACCTATAACAATTCATTTACTACCTATGTTGTAATTATAATTCCAATTATCTAAATTTTATCTCCCTATTTGACCCCTAACTAAACAATATTGGTCTGCATTTATAGTTGGATGTCATATTAAGTAGTGACAATTGGGATGGGAACGATTAAAACATTTTCATACAAAGACATCTGCAATAGTGATACTTTATTCCTATGACTTTGGCACTCTAACAAGGACTAGGGATTTAAGGTACCGACAATGAATCTATATATATCATCAATTAAAATTTATATTAAAATAGGACCTACTTGTTTTAGACTACACCAATCTTATGGCATGTCACATTAAATTATAAAGTCTTCATTTCTAATCAAATATTTTAGACACCTAACCATACATACAGGATCCATTTTACAATATTACAATCAGAAACCTACAATACCCTATGAATCTTAATTTACTTACCCCTACATGACTATTTTATCTTATGTTTTGCAAAAATCATTCGAAATAGGTACCAAAAATGTTGTTCTTAATTAAATTTTGAAGTAACAATTAATGATCAAGCTTAACAATCCATTAGATTATACAAATTAAACAAACAGAGACAACCATTCAATCTTAGGAAACAAAAATAATAAGCAATTTTTCTATAATTAAATATCATAATTTATTTAAAGAAATTAAAAAGATGAATTTGGTAGTCTCATACCATTTAAGAATGATTTCTTGTATTTTTTCCTCACTTTTTCTTGTCACTGAGCTCATCGAAGTTTCGTCGGAGCCTCATCGGCATAAGGGCGAACACACCTGAGGGTAGCTGACATTGAGAGGAATCCCCTGGCGATGGTCATACGCTCTTGTGCTTTGCTGTTTGGTCGGGATATGCTCAAGTCCCACCCACAATCCTTTTCTTCAATCTACTCTTTGCCAGTAGGAGAAAAGGAACAAGGGATGCCGGTATGACCGCCTGACTCTTAGGGATCCATCGGGGCGGTGCATCTTGTTGATTGTCATCGTGGGTTGCCGGTAGGAGGAAGAGCAGTCGCCATCGCAAGGAAGGGAGCAAAGCAATCCGATGCAGTGAGATTGAACGCCGGCGATGGGGGAGGAACAGTGGTGGTGGCGTGCGAGCTGCCGTCGATGGGGGTGACTGGCAAGATAGCTGGTTGGTGCTCGCCTTCTCTCTCCCGTCTCCTTCCCTGTTCTCCTCCCTTTATTTTTCCTTCTTTTTATTTATTTCTTTGTTGTTTTCTTTAATTGTCTTTTTCTTTTTCTTCTACTTTTTTTGGACTCTAGAGACATCCCTACTATTATTATTATTATATAAATTACTATTATTATTATCATTACTATTATCATTATTATTATTACTATACATTTACTTATTTTAATTTCTTGTTCTTAGTTTCTAAATTGTACTTTATTTACAAATTATTAATCTAAAAACATACAAGTGACGTTGACTCATATCACATTCCCAAAAATTACCCTTTGCAACCTGATATCAAAGCTATTATTCGACTATTTAAGAATGTTCTCAGACCACTCAAGTTTTGGGGCGTTACAAATGGTGTTGTTCTGTTTGGAATGATTTTTTTCTTTGGTATTCGTTTGCTTTTTAGGTAGTGGCTCTTAGTTTGGTCTTGGTTCTAGGTGTTGTAGCAGACTAGTTTTTCTTTGGTTTGTTTTGGGTTTGCTTCAGGTTGTGTATATCTAGGTAGCTTTTTAGCTCCCTCTACTTCATCATTAATAAAACTTCAGCTTATAAAAAAAAGAGTAATTTGGGGCTACCTCTCACCTGTCTTTATAATTTTAATACTTAATGTTGTTTTGGTTCCTAGCTATCTGGTGTTTGTTGTTATGGATCTAAGGAATATATAATTGGTGAGGAAGGGATCTATTGTATGTGTGTTTCCTTTGTTGATCAATCATTTTTATAAATAGAACGTGATTTTATTTAGTGTTTGTTCTAATTTGATCGGTGAACTTAAATTTTTGCAGGTTATTCATCATCATTAAAATTTCTTTATATTTCTGATGTTATGTTGTGTGTGTAGCTCTACATCATTAAAGTTTCTTTATAGCATTAATGTTTCTATTAGTAGCTTTACTCATTGTAGCTCTATTATATATATTCTCAACCTGGTAGTTAATTTCTTTCAAATTTGCTTGACAACTTATATCCTTGTCAGAAAAGAAATGGTGGTAGGTGTAATCAAGTTATGTGGGAGTTAAATTGGAGATTAAGCAACTAAACCTTATCCAATGTAATGTAGTTTGGAGAAAATGATAGCTAATCATCAGCAAAAGCTTATATTCATTTGAGCTCTACATTTTTGTATTTCCTTAATCATATATCTTGCTTATATATATATATATATATATATATATATATATATATATATATATATATATATATATATATATATATATATATATATATATATATGACTCAGTTATACTCAATT
Source organism: Excoecaria agallocha (assembly GCA_037975025.1). Classification (NCBI taxonomy): domain Eukaryota; kingdom Viridiplantae; phylum Streptophyta; class Magnoliopsida; order Malpighiales; family Euphorbiaceae; genus Excoecaria; species Excoecaria agallocha. Next base: position 11,624,089 of record CM075819.1, on the reverse strand, counting down.
AATGACAAATTGAAAATTTTTACTGAATATGCAGGGTTACCATTTGGTGGTGACCTTGTCTTTGTGGGGCTCTGAGCGGTGTCTAGCAAGTGTACTAGATCGGCTAGTAGTATAAAAAAATAAAGATTAAAACCCCAAATTTCGAACCCAAGGAAAACTTGTGTGTGTATAAAAAGATTTTGAGTTTTAGAATCAAAATTTTGTGTAGAGAGAGATAAGAGATCCTAGAAGTTATGATGAAGATTTTAAACCGAATCAAAGCAAACGACTCGAAATAAATAACAAGAGTAAATTAAAACAAGGTAACAATCAATGTCTAAAAATAACTTTCACTAAGGGACTATCCACCTTAACATTTTATTGCAGCGACTTCAATAATTAAAAACACAAGTGATTATGGAAAATTAGATGAATAAGAACTGATACCTTGAATCAAGAATATCTCTCTTAAATATTAAATTCCTTGTTAAGAATAATTTAACATTCAATGTAAGACCTAGTTTAACTTCCTACACTTTCATTAAATTCTTTTCCAAGAAAATTCAATCCTAGTATATTCTCGATTCCTCCTCTCTTAATATTAATCAAAATTATCAAGACATAATTATCTCAAAACAGAAAACAATCATGCATTGACTCAAAAGATTAATCCAAGAACATACAAATCCCTAAATATGCTTAAATCAACTATTAGTTATTTAGACCGATAAACCAACAATTAATCCAAGCAAAATCAAAGATGAGAATATGCTTAAAATCGAGAAATAATCAACTTGAGTTTATATTAAAGCTCAATTAAGTCATCACAACAAAAGATTAAGGATTCAAGTATCCTTAGCAAAAGTTAAGAAAAACTATTCACACTTCATAATTAAAAACTAAAAACTGAGTTTAAAAGAAAATTATAGGGAATGTAAACTCAAACTCTAACTATGTAAAAACAAAAGCTATCCCCCCTAACTTGTGACTTGAGTCTTCTTTTTATAGGCAAAGCAGAGGCAGCAAAATAAGAAGTTTAATCCATCTCATCTTCCTAACCCGAGCATCAATAAATTTCCTGATTTAATTGACAGAAGACTTCCCATTTAAGTAAACTCTCTTGAACTGGTAGAATAGGACTTGAAACCACTGAATCACTTCCTCTAAAACTTCAACAAAAACTCATTCGGGAGAGTAAAGAATCAAATTCCACCAAATAGCCCTATTTTAGTCTTCAAAGAAGTCCATTCAGTAGAATCACATTTTGATTCCACCGAATGGTCTTTTTTCTTGACTTTAAAAGAGCCATTCGGTAGAATCAAAATGTGATTCCACCGAATGGTCCTCTATTGGACTCCAAATGATGCTTTCCTTCAACTTTTGCTTCTTGTTTTGAAAAATTACCCTTTCAGTCCTTCAATTTCTTCTTTTTCTTTCAATTTTACACCTAAAAACACAAATAAACACAATTAAGTCCTTAAATCACAAGTTAAACAAATTAAACACTAGACTAACTAAATTACTACAAAACTAACACAATAAACAAACTAAAAACACTTAAAAATATTATAAAATGCACACTTATTAGGCTTCTTAGCAGTGAGATGTAATTGTGACTCGAATTGAAAAATGATTGACGCCTTTAATTTTTTTATAGCATATCATGTTTTATTTTTTTAGTGTTTTATTTTTATTTTTTGATTTTAGTTTAATTACGACAAGTATAATTTTATAGCCTTCTATTCTCTATTTTAGTAGCAACATTCCCCTATAATCTTAGTATGCAATATATCCTGTGAGTATATATTACATCTAAACCTCTATCTTATGCTTCTTTTAGGGGCTTAAGAAAGCCTTTTAGTTAGAGAGTTAGAGAAACTGTTGTTATGCTTCATTTCACTTATTTTATTTTTAAGTATTTTGAAAATTTTAATTTTCAAAATTATATTTTATAATTGTAGTGGTTAACCGAAAAAAATTGATTAACCAGTCCAAAAAATTAAAATCGATGGACTAGTTAAGCGATCGTAATAGACTGGTTAACGATTAGTGTTTTGAAAAAATCAATTTTAATGGATTGATTTTTTTTGGTTAATGGACTAGTTAACTGATCCATGCTCACCCCTAATATATACACATCTATTTATCTTATTTTCTCCCCTTTTTAATAATTATTAGTACCTTTTTATTTCAGTGGGTCAACTTTAAAATTAGATTGACTGACGGATACTCGGGTTACTCGGACTTGGGGTGTTACAGGTATAATCAATGAGGTCTGGCACAGTTAGCGAGCTCTGACACTTGGTCAGAAATTGGCACTACTTATTGCCGATTCCCAGCTGACGAAAACTGGCATAATATTGAGCCAATTTTTATCAGGCCTATCGATTAATGATGCAACGTCTATAATATCAAATACCAGCAAATGTTAATACCGGTTTCCAGCATCCTAGATTTCTAATATTGTTTACTGTAACCTCTTATTTTAAATTTTTTTTTAAAATTGCCCCAGATTTATAAAAACCCCAGGATAAAACAAGTGAACATTCATCTTCCTCAACCTACCTATTTAGCAAGAGATAAGCTCTTGCAAAATATATACAAATTTAGCAAGAGATATAGCAAGCGAAAATCCCTCACAAGGTCATTGCTACAACATGCATCATCAATTTCGCATGCAAAATTTGCAAGGAATTATTTTTCCATCGCAAGTGATAGTGCTATTTGTAGAATCCATTGCAAATCCCTTAAAATTTTGCTACAAAACATATTACTTGCAAATTTTCCTTGCTAATTTGTGATTTTTTCATAGTGTCAATTTATACTTTAATTGATTGGACGTGACTTTTAATGGCAATTGAAATGCACACGCATCATACCCATTGGTTAGAGACTATATGTTATTTCATATTAAAATATGGGAATTCGATTGAGAATTTTTCTTGTACTAGAACTCAATATAAAAAGTTTTAAAAGTTCATGAACCTAGTTTATTTTGCCCCTACGGACCAAACTTGTCTTTTAATGATGATTGAAACACATGCGCGTTAATCTCATTATTTAAAGATTGCATTTTACTCAAATTAAAGCAAAAGAATTTGATCGATTTTTTTATAACAAAATTCAATTTAAAAAATTTAGACACCTTAAAATGAAATTTTGTTTTCTTATGTGTGTGTGTGTGTGTGTATGTAGGTCCGTCAAGTTGATAATGATACTGATAATGGATTAGTATTAAACATTGTGTGTGTGTGTGTGTGTGTGTATGTAGGTCCGTCAAGTTGATAATGATACTGATAATGGATTAGTATTAAACATTTATGGAAAAAATTAAAATTAAAGAGCTATTTTGGCTATAGTTGGAATTGGGGATGAGCATTTGGTAGGTTTGATTTAAAAACAATCAAATTGAATTGGTAGAACTTTCTTTGAAAAATAACTTAACCAACTAAAATTGAATTTGAAAATCAAACTAAAGTGATGGAATTTATTTCGTTATGATTTATTCAGCTTTAGGCTTGACAAATCACAAAATTTTATAGAGATAGGAGTATCTCTACGTTGAAATGAACAAGAGACTTGATGACCGGAGAAGCGAATTTCGACCAGATTAAAGTAAAAAAAACCTGTAAAAAAGGGTGCTTGTCCAACTGTCCCGGGCATTGACACTCTAATGCTTAAGTTAGCAAAGGGTAGAAAACTCTTTAGTTAGAGAGAGAAAAGGCATGTTTTCTTAGAAAAGAACCTGTTATTTATAGAGCTTGGGAAGCGTGAGTAGTATTCTTAAATAGTTGTCCTACTTTACGGTAAGTATTACCTATCTTTGTAGGTGATAGCGATTAAATGGTGGTGTGTTTCAGACAACTTTTGCCTATTAGCGAGAGGTCACATCTAATTAGATGGCCTCGATTCTCGTATTTGACTTCCTAGCTGATAGGACTCTCATGGGCCTTTATTTTGATCTTTTTCGAAGTCTTTAGGCCTTTAGTTTTTATGTTTTAGGGTATTATCATTTGTCTCCAGCCAATCAGTTCAATTGAAAAATTAAAGTTGCGAGGTTTTTGACAATTCTTGGTAGCAGTTTGATTGTGTCATGACTCGTGATAGAGTCCCTTAAATTTTGAGACTGAAACATAATCATGTTGATGGGTATTCAGTGTCTTTCAAACTACCTCGATCGAGATGATCAAGCTTAATAAATCGCCAGTCGAGAGGTCTAGGATAAGTACATCGATTGGGATGAATCATCGATCGGGATTCATAAGTCATCAGTTGAGGAGAGTGGGATAAATACTTCAATCGGGATGAATTATTGATTAGGATTAATAAATCATCAGTTGAGGAGGCTAGGATAAATAAGTCGATCAGGATGAATCATCGATCGAGATTAATAAATCATTAGTCAAGGAGACTAGGATAAATACGTTGATTAGGATGAATCATTGATTGGGATTAACAAATCATCAATCGAGGAGAGTGGGATTTTCTTGAAATTTTATCCTATAGACAATTTTCATTTTCATAATCATGGATTATTTTTTAGAGTTTACTTCTCTAACCTATCTAGCCAATGGTTTTTTGGATGTTTTCGTTACTCAGGAGACATCTTAAAATCATGCCCCTTTTTCTTTTTTAGTTTATGGTTTCAGTACTCTATCATCTTGTTTTCAGTTTCTATGAATTTGGGAGTGCAATGTAGAGTTACCTGAGGGCATGGGTCATTATCGATCATTACTAGCTCTATTTATTCCCTCTTCTATTGATGGCTGATTGGGCTTTTATCAATGTGTTGTACCTCTTTGGAGTGTCGATCAATTTTGTATAGATCGAGAGTTATGGCTTTTCAAGCCATCTTTTTTTGCGACATTTATAGTTTCTGCAGAGAAGCAATTTTAAAGGTTAGGTGGGAAGTGAGGTTACCTGACAGGACCGTTGGTTGTCTTGCTTGCTTGACTATGGTGGTTCGGTGTATGCTCTCTAGTTGTTCCTTATTTTCCTTTCCTGAGTCCATTACTTAATGGATTGTCTGATGAGGCGCCAACCCTGGGCAATAGGGCTTTATTCATATGAACACTGATCAAGACATACCCCTTTTATCTATTCAAGCTAGACTAAAGTGATTTTGTTTTGCCAATCAATCAGTCTGGCATTTTTTTTAACAATTATTTTGCTTCCCTCATTTTAATGGTGGTCGCTTCACTTTTTGTGTCAACGGTTGATTTTCCTTCTTGACGCTTTGATTTTTGGTCTTACTTTAATGGGCCTTTACATGTGGCACTTTCATTAATACTTTTTTAAGATGCTTGGAGGTGTTTATAAAAGGGCTTCTTCTATTTTTCCTTTTGCGCTTTCTTCTCCTACTTTTTCTTACAACTTCTTCCATTTCCTCGATTTTTCGTTTGATCATGAAGCCTTCGAAACTTCTATAATTTTATTTTCAACTTTCCCATTTTAGAAAGATGAATGAAAAGTTAGGCCTTTGCCTGTCGGTTCATGGCTTGCGATAGAGAGTCATGCGGCCTCCTACCTTTGCTACCCTTCCCTCTTAGCCCTGGACTTTCTGCTGATCATGGTACGAGATACACGTCTATAATTTTTTCTCCATTTCCATGATACTGATTTGTTGAAAATGAGCTTTAATGAGAGGCAATCTTGTTGCAGAGGTGGTGGTCGAGGTGGCTGGGCAACTCTTATCCTCTTTTCTCCCTGTTGTCTACTTCCCTTCCCCCCTCCCCCCCTTTTTAATGAGTGAAAAACTCTTTGCCCATGTATTTTTTTCCAGACATGAAATTATTTATCCATGTACTTTGTACTTTGAATGAATTTTATTATTTGAATATCTCATATCTTACTTTTTTATATATCGAATATGCTTGACAGACTAAGCAGAAAGATATTCCTAAAAAATTGTGAAATAAATAATGCGATCTGAGTGGTACTTATCTTTACAGAGACATCAAGTTGTCTTGATCAGTTTGTCTTTTCGTGACCCATGCTATTAAAGCTAGATGTTGCTATCAACTTTCAATTTTGATATTCGATTATAACTCTTTTGGTATTCATAGTAGACCATTTTTTTGGGGCTGTCTTTTGACCGTGTCTTTAGAATTGATAAATTATGATTTGTCAAGACCTTAAAATGAGTTAATGGCCGTGTAATCTGGTCGGTGGCTAAATATCAGCCAGAAGCTCTACTTGGTAGGATCGGTTGTGAGCCTTAGAGCCACCGTGCATTGGGCTATTCATAAGAGATGCGGGAGTGCACTTGAGAGCCTAAGGCATGGCTACTGAGGTGTCAAAATAGGTGAGTGGCGACGTGAAATAGGGTAGCCTAGAGGCATAGGCTCTGTATTGCGTCAGTAAACTGGTGAAACTAAAGGTCTCATCAATCCGATTGGATAACATTTGATTTCTTTCTAGTGTCTGCTTGTCACGTGCTAGGATTCTTTTGAAATGATTTTTAGGCTTTGGTCCGAGACTTGCTCAGACCTAAAGATAATCCAGTATCATCGAGAATCATCCTTCGAACATTTTTTTAGGTAGTGGTGACAATTAACTACCCTTTATATTTTCTTTGATTTTTTATAGTTTCTTCGGCTTTTGTGGTCTTTTATTATGACCATCTATTTCCTTTGACTTCTTATTTATTGGGATTTCCACGTACGTCTTCATACTTCTATAAATAGAATTAATTTTTTTGGTGTCCTCGCCTATTTTTTTATTTCTTTATTGTCTTTTTTTCTGCCTGCTTTCCTCTTTGTCGCTTGTTCTATTTTTCCATGGAGCCTCTCGATTGTCTTTTGCTATATTTTGGTATCACCATTTTAGGAATATGAATGAATGGATTGATTCCCTTGTTGGAGATTATCAGTTACATGCATCTCATACATAAGCAGAATTTAAAATTTTTAACCAATATATCTGATATTGCCATGAATTTACAATATACATATTAATGAGAATAAGAAAAATCACCTTTGATTTTTGTTGTACAGTTGATTTTCTTTCGCACGGGGTTGTTGCAAATCACAATATCCAAAATCGAACACCTCAAATTAGTAATCCATACTAGAGAATGATAGAATGAACCAACAATTGGTAGAAAACAATGGATGGCCGAAAAACCCTAGAAGCTAGCTTTGGGAGTGGTGGCTAGGGTAGAGAGAAAAAGAGAAGAAGCCATTCTTAAGTGTTCACACACTTAACCCTAATTCCCCATCACTTGAATTTTTATAGTTAGATTAAAAATCCAACTTCATAATGGGATTAGGCTTTTTAAAATTTCTAGAGAATTATTAATTGGGCTTCTGGAATTATTTATAATTATTTGGGCTCAATTAAATCCAATTTAAGCCCTTTCACAAAAGACTAAGCACAAAACCCACAAACTAGGCTCTTTGTACATATACTTGGATTTAATTACCCAAATGAATTCCAAATCCAACCAAATTAAATATGTAGGCTCCACAATACTTATGTAACATATTTAATTTATTTTTGTCTAAGAAATAGACCTCCAAGGCCTTCTATTTGGAGTTGGCATGTGGCCCTTCTTCTGGAGGGTTTCTGCGCTAACTTCACTTCTCTAGGCCTCTGCAATTCCTTCAATGGATCTATTAATTATTTTATCGGTCCTATAACACTTATAGTCCTATAATAATTAATTATGAAATACATTATTTTAATTAGATCCAATTTTACAGAACATTTCTCAAAATTTTCGCGAACAATTTTACTTGATCATAATTAATTAAACTCTTTAATTAATTATTCTCATATTCACTTCTCTATCCCCATAATAATATCAAATATTATTATCCTTTTCATTTTACCATTTTATCCTTTTCTCTATATGTGTGTGACCTATTGGGTTCTTTCCCATATTGGCAGTATAATATGTAATTGTGAGTTCCATTCAAAACTCACATGATTTAAACTTCTTTAAATCATTTTATCAATTCCTATTGATATTCTTGATACACTATTATACAATTCATGATTGGCCTCTAGCTAGGCATCATGACTACCCAAATGTCAGGAAAGTTAAGTGGTTTGACTATACCCTTCTATAGAAACAGTTACTGTGCAATTACTCCCACCACCACTCTTATCTCAATTAGATTCTGAGTATGGATTTCTGTCAACTCATATAAATCTAATTATGTATGTTCTATTAATTTAACCATTATTCCCAAAATGCCCTCCATGGATCTCTATCCATATTGGCATATTACTCTGGCCAGAGATTCTCTGAACAAGGCAATTATAGAATCATGTGAGATAACTTTCCTTATTAAATCTGGGATGGTGAATCCTTTGTCAATCACTCCACTATCTGCAAGTAGGTCTTGATATACCCAATCTCCTAACTATTTTCACTCTCAGTTGGAAGTAATCAGTTATGGAGTCAAAATATACCACTTGCTACTTAAGATAACTTTGGTGATCTTAAGTCTAAGGATACTTGCATAACCGCTATGAAGAGATTCCTCACTGATATAGATTTAATATTCATGTGAGGATTCTATTTACAGGTCTCCAATGAACTTGTTCTTCTAACAAGCATCCACATGTTAGCTTTGATTATCTTCCATAATCACAGTTATGAGAACCACTGCTTAAACCATTCAAGAAGCATAACATGTGCTAGTCTGTTCGAATTAATAATGTCCTGTCTTGTTAATTCTATGACTAGGGATATTTAGATATTAACACATTTGCATGCAATAGACATCTCATATCATGAACACTTTCATGATTGCCTTTGCACTGTGTTTATAATATCTAGGACTTCATTTATTAATTTAAGATTTACAAACTCATGTATTTAAACATAACATTAATAAATGAATGGTACCTTTTATTAAGAATATAAACTCATACATATGAAATTCATCCCTTTTACATGGGCTCTAGGGCATACTATCTAACAATCTCCCACTTGCATTAGAGCCAATCACTCATATGTCTCAGACCCATGCTATTTATATGGTGATCATGCTTTATCTGGAAAAGTATTTTAGTGAGGAGATCCGCCACATTATCATCTGTAGGGACCCTTTATATTTTCACATCATTTCTAGCTACTATTTCCCTTATGAGATGGTAGCATCTGAGAACATGCTTGGATCGTTGATGAGATCGTGGTTCCTTTGCTTGCGCAATGGCTCCATTATTGTCACAATATAAAGGAATCGGATCAACAATGCTAGGCACCACTCCTAGTTCAAATATGAACTTTTTGATCCAGACTGCTTCTTCAACTGCCTTCGAAGCAGTAATGTACTCAGCTTCTGTCGTGGAATCAGCAGTTGTTTCTTGTTTGGAACTCTTCTAACTAACTGATCCTCCTTACATTATGAACACATAACCAGACTGTGATTTACAATCATCTTTGTCAAATTATAAGCTGGCATCTGTATACCCATTTACTTTTAAACTGCCCTCTCTATATACCAATAATATATCCTTAGTCCTTCTCAAGTACTTAAGGATATTCTTGACAGCTGCCCAATGTTCCTATAACACCCTTATCACTCCGATTATACGGAACAGTACAAGTGACCAAAAATTTTTTTTTTTCAATTAATATTTAATTAATACCAAAATTTTGATATTACCCATTACATAGGTATTCAATGACCTATAACTGTTCCGGGTTACTATTCACATAATAAAATTTCGGCATTATAACGGCTATATTTGACTAGCCTCCTGAAAAATCAGACAACACACAGCCTCTCAGAGGCACAACACTTCTATAACAATCATTCCCTTTTCTCCAAAACCTCCATCAAACATCCAATACTTCAACACAACTCATCATCACAATCATACACATATATGTTTACATATCTTTACATATCCAAATATTTATACGTATCAGTCATTTATATACATGCAAAAGTCTAAATAATTTACATAATAACAAAATTTCTTGTCCTTCATTCTGTGCATCACTGCTCCTCCAGCGCTGTACCTGCATGCAGTAAAAACTACATGCTGAGCATAAACTATGCCCAGTGGTGTCTAACAATCCTAATACTTTCTTTGCAATATTTATTTCTTTAATATGCTTTATTTAATCAATTAATTTCAAAATAAGTATAATTTAACATTTTAATCATATTTAGTGGAAACAGTGATTTTTCACATTATTTACTCTTTTTCCTCGTTTATTTCATAACGGTTGACTAATTTTCCTTTTTAGTCCTCAAAATTGTGCTAAATTCCAAAAATGTCCTTTTTCTTTAATATTTACAATTTTGCCATTATAGTCATTTACTTTCATTTTCTTTACATTTGTTTCATCATTATTCCTCATTTATTTCATATTTCACTACTTTTGGGTAAAATTACGGTTTAGTCCCTATACCATAATATCTTATCTTATTGACCTTGTTAGGTCTTCAAATTGCTATTTTACCTTTATTAATCATTTCTCATTTATTTTTACCTATTAATTACTCATTTTGGCAAAATTACCATTTTGCCCCTAAACTTTCATTTTCTTTCATTTAAGTCCTTTTTTCACTTTAAACTTCATTTTCATTATTCTTTTCATTTCTTTTAACTTATTTTCACTTTCATTTCATTTTATGCCCCTAGTACAGTACCGACAGAAATTCTCATACTGGATACTCGGGACGTGGACCCTCATGGGCCACATATAGACTGAAAAATGATCTCAGCGATCATTTTTCCACGTAGCAGATATCAGGTACAACAGAAGCTATGGTGATCAGTGATCCTACCATAACTAAGCAAGTCGTCGTGACTTGCACCGCGGTACAGATGTCCCTATGGCTAGCCAATTATATCCTGAGCTAGGCTTTTACTGCCAGACTATTTCTAAGGGCACAATTTCATCAAAATTTCAATTAAACTTTACATTTTTCATTATTTCATTACTCGAAAATGCTTGTAATCATTTCTTTTCATTCGAAATTACTCGTAGTCATTTCTTTTCATTCTTTCACATAGATTGTGAATTATTTTACCATAATTCACTAAAATCATTCACTTTCTCATCAAATTGCATTTTATTTCATATAAATGCCATATTTTCAATACTTACATAATTGCAAATATTCTCTAAAATATTCATTTAATTTCAATAAATTCCATAAAAATTCCTAAGCATATTATTTCATTTCTAGTGTCATTTAAAAGCTTAAATTCATCAATATTCACCAAAATCACTTAGGTTTTCTTTAAGGTATAATTCAGCCATCAAGGTAAATATACCATATCATCATTCAATAAATCATTTAAACATTTTAACATGCTTATTCAAGGTTTAGATACACTATTTCATCATTAATTTCAATTAAATCATCATTTTCTCATATAAACCCTAACTTACATAAAGGGTATTTGATTTGAATCAAAGAAATTACTAAGATTTATTAGCCACTAACCTTCTTTTCTTGTTCTAGTGTGCCTAAGCTTCCTTTTCCTTGCCTTTAGCCTTGGAAGCTTGCAAGTCTCCTTGATTCCCTAAGTGAACCGAATTTTCAAGCCATTAGAACTCTAGTTTTTCAACCTCAAATGCTAAAAATAACATCATAAATGAATTCTAGGCACCCAAAAATATAAGTAGGCACCTTAGAAATAATTTTAACCCATTAGTTTCACTTACCTCAAATGAAACCCTAAACTCTCTCTCCTAATTTTTCTTGATTTCCTTCCTTGATTTGAAGAGAGGAGGTCACAATACTTAACTAGAGAGGCAGAACTTTCTATTGGGTGGCTTGATTTGGTATGAAATGGAGAGAGAAATGAAGAAAACTCACACAACAATGGTGGAGTGTGGTTCGGCCAAGGGAGAGAGGAGAGGAAGAAGATGATTTTCTGTCCCATTCCAGAGAATTCCCTCTTTATATAGGCTGGGTTTTGGGCTTTGTGGGCTTGGATTGGGTTAATGGGCTTAGTTAATTAGTTAAAGCCCATTAACACCTAATTTAAAGCTTAAAATTATTTCTCCCATTTCCTCACTCCAAATCACTCCAATTTCAATTCCATAATTCTTATCACATCCAAATTAGGTAGTACACAAAATTTTGGCTCAATCGGAGTCCGTTACTGGTCCGATTCAACCGAACTGGTTCGATTCGACAACTGTCGACATCGCCGAAAAATTCATTTCTTTATACCAAAATATTCTACATGAAATTTCATGAAGATCTGCAAAATATGGCAATTTTTGGAGTTCATTTGCTATTTTTAACAATTTATGCAAAATCAAGTCACCTTTCCTACTAGGGAAATTGACTCGCTACCTTTTTCGTATTTTTGACTTTCGAAGGTCTATTTGACCTCGATTCCACTTCAAATTTCAACCCCGGACTCACCATGACCAATACTTCCCGATGGTCAAATAAAATATTTTTCACTTTCGGGTCCGTTTTACGGCCCGGATGCACTATTCACCATCGGAATTTACTGTTCACGGCCAGACCGGTGTTGAGGCCATTACAGTTCCTCTCCAAAATTAGATTGGAATCTGCTTGTGACACCCAAAGCAAATGCTACATCTGGATGTGCACATAACATAGCATACATGATAGAACTAATTGCCAATGCATATGATATTCTATTCATGCTCTCTCTATTCTCTAGTGTCTGCGGATACATAGACTGAGAAAGGTGTTTCCCATGCACCATGGGTATAAACGCTTTCTTAGAGAGATCCATATTGAACCTCTTCAATACCGTATCTATATATGTACTTTGAGAAAGACCTAGCAACCTATTGGATCTATTTCTATATATCCTTATTCCCAGTATATAGGATGCTTATCCAAGGTCTTTCATGGAGAATTGCTTGGATAATCATATTTTAACAGATTGAAGAAGAGAAATATCATTTCTCATGATTAATATGTCATCCACATATAGAACCAGAAAGACAATTGCACTCTCACTGACCCTTTTATACACACAAGGCTCGTCTTCATTCTGTGAGAAACCAAACTCTTTGATTGTCTCATTGAATCGTATGTTCTAGCTCCTAAAAGCTTGCTTCAATCCATAAATGGATCTTTAAAGCTTACATACCTTTTTGCCATTTCCTGATGTGAACCCTTCCGGTTGTGTCATATACACATCCTAAGTCAGATTTCCATTTAGGAAAGCTGTCTTCACATCCATTTGCCAAATCTCATAATCATAATGAGCTGTAATGGCTAAAACTATTCTTATAGACTTAAGCATCGCTACAGGAGAAAAGGTTTCGTCATAGTCAATACCTTATTTTTTACGATAGCCCTTTGCTACTAAGCGAGCTTTATAGGTAACTATATTACCTTCCATGTCGGTCTTTTTTTTGAAGACCCATTTGCACCCTATGGGTTTTATCCCTTCAGGTGGTTGAGTTAAAGTCCATACTTTATTCTCATACATGGAGTCCATTTCAGACTGCATAGCCTTAAGCCATAAATCACGTTCTGAACTGTTCAAAACTTCTTGATTGCTTGTAGGCTCATAGTCCTCTACTACAGTTATGCCTCTATCTTAATCAACGTGAAATCCATATCTCACAGGGATAGAATGCATCCTAGTAGATCTTCTAAGATTTTGTGTATAATCAGGTTCAACTGTAATCTCATATAATGAAATTCAGTCTCGGGTTCAATCGGTTGATCTACTTTTATTTGTGGGTCTTGAACTTCACCAAGTTCAATTTTACTCTCACTGTCCTCTCGTAGGAGAAATTCTCTTTCCAATAAGACAACATGCCTTGAAACAAATACCTTTTGTTCTAAGGAATGATAGAAATAATATCCAAACATTTCTTTTGGATATCCCATAAATAAACATTTGTCAGACTTAATATCTAGTTTATCTGATATTGTCCTCTTCACATAAGCAGGACAACCCCATACTTTCATATGAGAAAGCGTGGATTTCTTGTTATTCCACATCTCATATGGGGTAACATCAACCGATTTACTAGGAACTCTGTTTAACACATAAACAGCAGTTTCTAGTGCATATCCCCAAAAGGACTTAGGCAAGTCTGCTAAGCTCATCATTGATTGAACCATATCTAATAGTGTTCGATTTCTCCTTTCAGATACACCATTGTGTTGTGGTGTATATGGTGGAGTCCATTGAGATAAAATCCCATTATCTCTAAGATAATCCTGAAACTCTTGGCTTAAGTATTCTCCACCTCGATCTGATCTAAGCATTTTAATACTCTTGCCAAGTTGTTTCTCTACTTCATTTCTGAATTCTTTAAACTTTTCAAATGCTTCTGATTTATATTTCATTAGATAGATGTATCCAAACCTGGAATAATTATCTATGAAAATAATGAAGTAGGAGTAACCTCCTCTGGCATGTGTAGTCATTGGACCACATACATTTGAATGTATTAAGTCCAAAACCATTTTAGCTCATTCTCTTTTACCAATAAAGGGAGCTTTTGTCATTTTTCCCAATAAACACGATTTGTATGTATCAATTGATTCATAATCAAATGATCCCAAATCACCTGACTTGTGTAATTTGGTCGTACGTTTCTTATTTATATGGCCTAAATGACAATGCCATAAATATGAGGAATTTATATTATCATGTCTCATTCTCTTGGTATCCACATTATGCACTTCTTTAATTAAATCAAGAACAAATATACCATTCTCAATAATAGCTTTTGCATAAAACATATTGTTCTTAAAAATGTAACAATACTTGTCCTTTAAAGAAATGTCATAATCGTTCAATAAACAACTGAAAGAAATAATACTCTTGGATAAAGCTGGAACATAATAACAATTATTTAATTTCAATACTAATCCACTAGGAAGAGGCAAATGGTAAGTCCCCATAACTGTTGTAGAGATATTTTGTCCAGTAGCTGACTACAAACATATCTCTGCCTTTCCAACTCTTTTAAAGCTTTTAAGTCCCTGTAGATCATTACAACAGTGAGATCCACATCCGGTATCTAATACCCAAGATTGTTTTGAAGCAATAGAATAAGTATTAATTTCAATCATATGAATACCTGAAGTAGAAGCATCAGCTTGCTTCTTTTCCTTGAGAGAATCTATATAGGCCTTGCAGTTACGCTTCCAATGACCATCTTTTCCACAATGAAGCAAGTTCCTTTGGGATTCTCTTTCTTGGCAACCTTCTTCTTGGAGATCCCACCATTCTTTGGCTGCGCCTTGGTTATCTTCTTTTTCTTCTGCTTCTTGCCTTTAGCAGAAGTGACAACCATGACACTTTTTGGATCCTTTTTAAAGGATTTATCAGCTGTTTTGAGCATGTTGATTAACTTAGGAATGGTAACTTGGATCTTGTTCATGTTAAAGTTAAGCATGAAAGGTGCATAACTTGAAGCCAACGAGTATAAGATTAAATCTATGTATAGATCATTATCCATTATATAGCCAAGACTACTCAAATGCTCAATATACCCATACATCTTCAATGCATGAGTAGCAGATGAAGTGCCTTCCACCATTTTTTAGCTAAATAGAACTCGAGCAATCTCATTTTGCTCAGTTCTAGCCTGAGAAGAATAAAGATCCTCAAGATGCAAAATGATGGTTCTAGCATCCATCATCTCATATTGCTTCTGAAGCTCCGAGGACATAACACTTAGCATCAGACTGATGGAATATGACATGGCATTTATATGATGATCATGCAGCGAAAAAACAATAAAATTCGATCATACATGCCAAATAATTCCATAACAAGAATCAAAACATGCAATTTTAGGGTTTTAGAACTTACAAATTTAGATGCACTTCAAGATTTGATTTGATGATGACCAGCAACCAAGAAGGATATGTTAGCCTTAGATCTTCAACACCAATGCCAAAGGAACAGCCTTTACGCCACTCCTCTCTATGTTCACACACACAATTGCAAGCAAAGCTTAAAATCGAGATTGCTAGCTCTCTAATTAAGTATTGTGTAATGGCAATGGATTGAAGCTACAAGATTTGATCTTGTACTTCTTTTAGGTGCTATTGCTGTCCAAGAACACAAGAGAATGAGGAAGAATCCTTTCTCCTTATGAAAGTTGGCCAAAAAAAAATTTGTGATAGAGAGAACAAGTTCACGCCACACACTTAGGGTTTTTCTTTTTTTTTTTTCATTCAATATATATCACTTAATTTTGTAAGTGATAATTCTTAAATCCACTACCTCAAGATAGTTAATTTAGCCTTAATCACTTCCTTAAAATAAGTAATATATATTGATTCAAACTCCTTTGAATTTAAAATTCAAATTAATTTGAAATAAAACATAAGACATTTTAATCTAATAAATCACTTAATTAAAGAATTATACATGTGCCGAAATTCCCTTGAATTTTATCATGGAATTTCGGTCACACCATCCCATATTCAAGTGATTTAATTTGATTAAAATTCCTTTAGGCTTTAATACTCAATTAATTAAATTAATACAAGATAATTAACTAATTGAAATTAAACCTTGTGGGCCGAATTTCTCTCTCTCATGGACCAAGGTCCAATAGCAATTTTAATACCCATTACACACATTAATTTGACTTTAATTAAAAGCCCAAATTAATGCCTAATACTTTATTTAAATATTTTAAGTCCAATGCTTTGTGTGCGATCCTATAGGTCCATTTAATCTTGGCAATGAATTAATGAATTAATTCAAAGGCTATCTATATTCTCTAGCAAGATATTATAGCATTCCAAATTAAATAAAAATGCATATGGCATTTAGTGACCTAATGCAATTTTACATAGTCCCTTACCCATAAATATCATAATTAATATAAGGCATGGAACTAGTCATCCTTATATATATTAATTCCTTTCTTGATATTCCAGTGACACTGAACTCTCAGATAAATAATGATTACTCATTATTTCATCTCGGTATGGCCATACACTTCTTAGTTCACTAATCAAGTGGCCGATGATATTTTCTCTCTTATTGAGAGGGGTAATCCCTTCACTTCTCTCATGCTCTCTAACATGAATCAATGCATACCCAAGCATACCCATACTTGTCACTCTGTTACGAGCACGTTAGGTGTATGTCAAAGTACACACTAATTCATAAAGAGTTTCATAGATATTTTAGGTCTAAGAACTCGATACAAAACTTGCATATGAGAAACACTTATGACTTGTACCATGCAGTGTTCTCATGAATGGATCAAATCCAGATACCATGTTCTTTAACATGTATCTATGATCTCTGATTGACACTCTTGTCCTTATGATCCGTAAGACAGAACTCAACTTATCAGAGAGAGCATACTAGTCTTAATTCATTGTTATTCCCATAACAATGACTGACTAGGGATATTTAGAATGAAGTCTCTATTGTTTTAAGGTCTTACAACCATGTGCCTCACACATGATAACTTAAACTGAAACATCATTCTTGGATAGTTCTATCAATTGATATGCACAGGAATACAATAGATAAAACAAATGCCTCATTTTATTAACTAAAATGTTTTATTATAATGTATTGGGGCTAGGGCTTACACTAACATAGACATGCTGCTGCTTCACTATTCTCCATGTATTTACGATAAGTGCCTTTGATCTCATCAATGGAATCATCTGATGGAAGTGGTGGTGGATCTTTATCCAAAACATAATGGATCTTTTCAGCTCTGAGAACAATTCTCACTTGCCTAATCCAATCAGAATAGTTGCTGCCAACTAGCTTGTTATCCAAGATTGATCGTATGTTAATGTTTGATGTGCTTATGATGATGACCTAGATGTGAAAAAGAAAATATATGAGAGTATGTTCATATATATGTATGCATTAATTAGGTCTTTAATTAATCCATTTACTCCCACTATTTTATTACGAATTAATAGCCCTCACTATTTAATCCGAGAAAACCCGATGGTTTTCTTAGTGGGCCAATATGCAATCCTTAATATGTAATTTGACCTTGATTGTGGTCAACAAGCCAAACTTCATACCCTTGAAAGGTAAGTATCTCTATACCAACTGTGTCTCTACACAACTATTGGATCATTAGGTTATCAACTCTTGATGCATGCATATCATATATGCATTCCCTAATCTTGCCTCTAAAACCATTAGCCTTGACTGTGGTCAACAAACTAATGGGCTAGCTAAGATGACCCATTTAATTAGACTTAAACATATTCGATATAATGTGAGCTTGACTGTGGTCAACAACCCATACTATAAAGAGCTTTGGTTCTCCTCAAATTAATGGAAGGCTTATATACCTTAGTATTTATTTGAGGGTTTTAGTTAATTAAGTCTCATCATACATAGTTGGCATACATTGGTATGCATCCTTATCTATCACATAAATATAAGCATACAAAAATGGTATAGTTATGGACTTTACTACATTAATTTTCCTGAGCCAAAAGGAAAATCAAAAGGTCACACCTAGGTAGTATGCATGATTCAAACAAGTAAAAATAATTACATTATCTTCAAGCTTGTTGGATCTCCATCCGGCCCATCTTGCTCCTTGATAGTGGTCTCCATCTCTATCTCTAATTCTAATCTAAGTAATCTAATTACATATTACAATTTGAAAAATAAATACAAACCAAAAACAAGTGACCAGGACATGAAAGTCTTCATTGGGCCAAAACATGCATAATGCTCAATCACATTGGGCCTTGTCCATAACTATCCATTATGCCAATCATACACTCTTATATGCATTTCTAATGCATAAAGTAATGGATTACTAACTTTGTTTCAACTCTTGAAACATTCTTTTGAGTTATTTTAATAATGTGATCAAATTAGGAAACTTTTTCCATTTTGGAAACTTTCATTTTAGGAAACATTTTTGCATGCATGTGTTCTTGCCTTAATAATCAATCCAATTGATTATTAATTAATTATTAATTGGTTATTTAATTAATTAATCATATTAAATAATCAAAATAATCAATTTTGGGCTTAAGATAAAGGGTAGGCCGAAACCCACCAAATTAAACCCTAAATATGTTCACACACAAACTAGTTTTGTATCTATTGGACCATTTGGGCCTTTTAGAATGAGTCAAGCCCACTCCAGCCCTTAAAAACCATTAATAAACTTAATTATTGTTTATAATATTTAATTTAAATAAGCTCCTTGGGCCCACCAAGTTATTCACTAATTTAAACCAAGTCCGTAAACACAATTAAGCCCATTAAGTGGTTTTAATGAATTAAAATTAATTCAATTAATTTAAGGCCCATTTTAATTAATCCAATTAATTAAAAACACTTTAATATATCAGATATATCAGATTTAGAAGATTAAAAATCGTTCTAAACAAGAACACACCAAGAACATATCAAGAACGTACGAAGAACACCAATTTATTGAACTTTTTGACTAAACTAGTTTTCATGCAAAACTTGTTCGATTTTAATTTTGTTTGAACCTATGGCTTAATATCACATATTAAACACATAAATTATTATCTAAATGATCTTATAATGGATCTATAAAAAATTAATTTAGAACAGCCCCTAAAATTAAAAGCTATTCACACAAAAACCAAAATTCTTTTCTCAAAAGAATCGTTTTTATTTCCGTTTTATATATTTGATCACACTTATATCCAGAAATCAATATTTCTCATTCATGAACAATCAAATCTGATATTTTAAAGTTCATGAAATAAATAACTCAAAAAAATAAAACTTATTCCGCATAAAAATATAGAATTGTATATTCATGGCAAAACCGAGGCTCTGATACCATGTTAGAGATTATCGGTTACATACATCTCATACATAAGCGAAATTTAAAATTTTTAACCAATATATCTGATCTTGCCATGAATTTACAAAATACATATTAATGACAATTAGAAAAATCACCTTTGATTTTTATTGTACAGTTGATTTTTCTTCGCACCGGGTTGTCACAAACCACAGTGTCCAAAATCGAACACCTCCAATGAGTAATCCACACTAGAGAATGATAGAATGAACCAATAATTGGTAGAAAATAAGGGCTGGCCGAAAAACCCTAGAAGCTAACTTTGGGAGTGGCGGCTAGGGTAGAGAGAAAAAGAGAAGAAGCCTTTCTTAAGTGTTCACACACTTAACCCTAATTCCCCATCACTTGGATTTTTATAGTTAGGTTAAAAATCCAACTTCATAATGGGATTGGGCTCTTTAAAATTATTGGAGAATTATAAATTGGGCTTTTGGAATTATTTATAATTATTTGGGCTTAATTAAATCCAATTTAAGCCCTTTTCACAAAAGACTATGCACAAAACCCATAAACTAAGCCTTTTGTACATATACTTGGATTTAATTATCCAAATGAATTCCAAATCCAACCAAATTAAATATGTAGGCTACGTAACACTTATGTAATATATTTAATTTATTTTGGTCCAAGAAATAGGCCTCTAAGGCCTTCTGTTTGGAGTTGGCATGAGCCCTTCTTCTGGAGGGTTTCTGCACCAACTTCACTTCTCTGGGCCTCTGTAATTCCTTCAATGGATCTATTAATTATTATATCAGCCCTATAACACTTATAATATTATAATAATTAATTATGAAATACATTATTTTAATTTGATCCAATTTTACAGAATATTTCTCAAAAGTTCCGCGAACAATTTTGCTTGATCATAATTAATTAAACTCTTTAATTAATTATTCTCATATTTACTTCTCTATTCCCATAATAATATCAAATATTATTATCCTTGTCATTTTACCATTTTATCCTTTTCTCTATATGTGTGTGACCTATTGGGTTCCTGTCCATATTGGCAGTATAATATGTAATTGTGAGTTCCATTCAAAACTCACATGATTTAAACTTCTTTAAATCATTTTATCAATTCCTATTGATATTCTTGATACACTATTATACAAGTCATGATTGGCCTCTAGCTAGGCATCATGACTACCCAAATGTCAGGAAAGTCAAGTGGTTTGACTATACCCTTCCATAGAAACAGTTACCGTGCAATTACTCCTTTCACCACTCTTATCTCAATTAGATTCTGAGTATGGATTTCTGTCAACTCATATAAATCTAATTATGTATGTTCTATTAATTTAACCATTATTCCCAAAATTTCCTCCATGGATCTCTATCCATCTTGACATATTACTCTGGCCAGAGATTCTCTTAATAAGGCAATTATAGAATCATGCGAGATAACTTCCCTTATTAAATTTTGGATGGTGAATCCTTTGTCAATCACTTAACTATCTTCAAGTAGGTCATGATATACCCAATCTCCTAACTATGTTCACTCCCAGTTGGAAGTAATCAGTTGTGGAGTCAAAATATACCACTTGCTACTTAAGATAACTTTGGTGATCTCAAGTCTAAGGATACTTGCACAATCGCTATGAAGAGATTCCTCACTAATATAGATTTAATATCTATATGAAGATTCTCTTTGCAGGTCTCCAATGAACTTGTTCTTCTAACAAGCATCCACATGTTAGCTTTGATTATCTTCCATAATCATAGTTATGAGAACCACTGCTTGAACCATTCAAGAAGCATAACATGTGCTAGTCTGTCCGAATTAACAATGTCTTGTCTTGTTAATTCTATGACTAGGAATATTTAGATATTAACACATTTGCATGCAATAGACATCTCATATCATGAACACTTTCATGATTGCTTTCACACTATGTTTATAATATCTAGGACTTCATTTATTAATTTAAGATTTACAAACTCATGTATTTAAACATAGCATTAATAAATGAGTGATGCCTTTTATTAAGAATATAAACTCATACATATGAAATTCATCCCTTTTACATGGGCTCTAGGGCATACTCTCTAACATCCCTACTATGGCATCACCTACTATATAAATTGATGCATTCTCCAACTTTTATTGCTTCCTTCATCCTTATCTTCTCATGCCATGGTTAGTCTTCTTTCATTTTCCAAATTTCAATGTGCCACAAGTGGGAGATGTTTGCAACATATTGAAGGATAGGGAAATAACAGCAATTAAGAGCAGACATAGAGGTTGTACATTTTACATGTAATGCTTTTGATAAAATTCTTATTCCTTTTTTATTGCTTTTCATTTGCAATGTGTATGTCGAAATATAATAAATTAATCAGAAGAGTATCAATTAAGCAATAGATCTACCCATCAATCTTTTGATTGGGGCAAATTTTATCATTCTTTTAATCGGGATAACAATAATTTTTATCGATCTTTCGATCAGGATAATAATTTTCATCAATCTTTCAATCGGGATAACAATTGTGATCTTGTTGACCATTCAATTTTTCCATCCTTACTACTTTTGGTTGGAAATTAATGAAAGGGTGTGCTTTTAGGGCCTTCTTCATCTTTGCCAGCTTTCTTTTAGGACCATTCTAGGCTTTGCTGCCTAGATGTCCTTATCTAAAGGATGTAACTTGATTTTTTTGTTTCCTGGCTTTGATCATCAAGGGGAGCTTTAAAGGGCTTATTCGTCTCTTTTTCTCCTTTCTCGACTGATTTCTCTATAGTTGTTTTCATCTACAGGATGCTACGCAGGATGTTATTCCTTTTCAGAGTCTTCTTCTCCAATCTGACTTCCTCCTCTTAGTACCTTCTAAACCGATCAGGTTTGCAAAAGGAATGCCATTACGAATGGAGGAAAGTAGACCTTTCCCTACTATTCCAGGGGGATGATGTTCTCAGGACAGTCTTTTGGCTCTTATGGCAAGTCCTGCTTGATTTACATGGAGACATAGAGAGGGAACGATCATTTCATCCCTCCCAATATCTTTTCTAGTAGGTTACTTCCAGGAGTCTTATGCACCATTTGCGTACTGGATTGAAAGAGGGATGTTTCGCTTTCTTTTTATCCCGGTACATAGTTTTTTGCATTCTTTCAATCTTACAATTTTGCCTTTACTTGCCCGACTTCTTGTATAGTCTCGGAGACTTTCACAAAATTTTTGCATTTTTCCTTTCTCTCTGTGGTATTTTATTTTCATTATACAACTTCTCACATAGTCTCGAGGACTTTTATGGAGATTGCATATTTTGCTTTTCTCTTTATGGCCATAAATCTATACTTTTTCATGGAATGTGGGAGCTGGATGCTTTAGCTCGATCATCGTCTCTCAATAAAAGCACCAAATGATAAATCACAAATTTTTATAGAGATAGGGGTATCTTTACGTTGAAATGAACAAGAGAGTTGATGGATGGGGAGGTGAATTTCGATCGAATTGAAGTGGAAAGAACTTGTAAAAAAAAGGTGCTTGCCCTACTGTCTCGAGCATTGACACTTCGATGCTTAAGTTAGCAAAGGGTAGCAAACTCTTAGAAAGAGAGAGTTTATATTACTTAGAGAGAGAAAATGTATGTTTTCTTAGAAAGAAACCTGTTATTTATAGAACTGGGGAAGTTTGAGCAGTATTCTTAAATAGTTATCCTACTTTACGGTAGGTATGGCATATCTTTGCAGGTGATGGCGATTAGATGGTGGCATGTGTCAGACAACTTTGGCCTGTCAAGGTGAGGTCACGTCCGATCGGATGGCCTCATTTCCTATGTAAATCATGAATTTTTATAGAGATTGGGGTATCTCTACGTTAAAATGAACTAGAGACTTGATGGTTGGGGAGGCAAATTTTGACCGGATTAAAGTGGAAAGAACCGATAAAAAAGGGTGCTTGCCCGGCTATCCTGGGTATTGACACTCTGATGTTTAAGTTAGCAAAGGGTAGAAAATTATTAGAGAGAGAGTTTATATTACTTAAAGAAAGAAAAAGGTATGTTTTTCTTAGAAAAGAACCTGCTATTTATAGAGTTGGAGAAGCTTGAGCAGTATTCTTAAATAATTATCCTACTTTGTGACAAGTATGGCCTGTAATGCCCCCAATTTTTTCATTTGCGTTGCATAACATGTTGTTAAATATGAATAGTTATCCTCAGTCAAAATTGTATTAATTGCGGTTGACTAGGACTGAAAAATTTGAAATGAATGCCTCGTTAAACGTGCCGACCCAAGAAATTCGATGAGGGGTAACTTGGCGGGTAGTATGAGTTTAACATAAAATATGGAAATACATGTTAAGTAGAGTTAAATGGTACAATTTAGGTGGAAATTGAGGTCAAATAGACTTTTAAAAAGGTAAAAGAAGAAAAATTTTACTGTTTTGTGTAGGTTTGACCAAGACTTTGACTGACTATTTGGAGACCTTAGCGATCTCTGATTGACTTCAAATTTCATATATATACTATAAATAGTGTAGTGACATCAGGTGAACTGAAAAATAATAATTCCAGTAATTTTAGAAATTCAGGTTTTGGACTGGCCACACAGGCTATCTAAGCTAAAAGTATATCAAAACGATATCGGAATAGGTTGAAATTTTTACCACATATTTTAAAATATATAATAGCACTCAGAAAAAATTTTCAAGATAATCTAACATCAGAATCGAAAATTCATATTTCGGAGTGAAAAATCAAAATCGGGTTAATCGAAGGGTCAAATTAGATAATTTGACCATGAAATTTCTTGAGAATGGTTAATTTATGGCTTTAATCAAATGGGTATGAGTTCAAATAAGTAGGATAAGCCTAAATGCCTAGATGAGTGACATGTGGCAAAAATTAAAGCCATTGGATTCAATAGTAAATGGATGAATCTTGGCCCTTTTGCATGATTAAAGTACCCTACATAAGCAGAAAAATATCTGAAATTCACTTCAAAAGACCATTTTGGCAAAAATTCAACAATTAAAGCGATAAATTATTAAAATTAAATAGGAATAATGTATTTTGGAATAAATAGATAATAATTTATATATATATAGATTAAATGGTGAATTTATTTAAAGAGTAAAAGTTTAATTAAATTATTATAAGAAAAAAAGTGACTTTTAATTGAATATTTAAGTAGCTGAAATTTTATGTACATACATCCAACACTAAGCAACTAGTTTGCTTTGCATGTAGTTTTGTGACTGTGCGCAGGGACAGGAATGCAAGCCCAACAATAAAGACTAATAGATGGCATGTACTATAATAGAGATGGTAGTTGGATTTTTGGCTTGTGTAATAATTTTGTAATGTATATATATAAGTTTGAGAACTTATTTATATGGGTTGTAATATAAATAATATAGAAAAATTTGACACGTTTAAACGTGGATAATGGACAGTGATGTGTATGAATGGATTTTATCTATATTTTGTATGTGAGTGTGAAGGATGGATAATGATATAAAAGTGCTGAGTTGTTGCGTGGAGTTTTGGGAGTTGGAGAAAATATAATTAGGAGTGTAAATTCTATCTTTTTACAGATTTGGGAACTAAGAAAATTAAGCTGTTATATTGCCGATTTTTTTTATAATTAGATAAAAGTAAAAATGGTAGAATTAATTAAGAAATAGTAAGAATTGAGAATAGGCATAGAGGGTGCTACAATTAATGGTATCAGAGCATGGTTTAGACGATCCTAAGATCAGAGTCGATGTATGTGAGATTGATTGGAAAAGGATGAATATGTATATAACATGATTACATGCCATATAATTGTGATATTTAATGCTGGGATTTAATACTTACTTGTCCCTTGTATATTTCAGTATTGACTATGGCTTTCGGCTCCCGGCGTATTGTTGAACTGGCGAGTGACGCTGAGAGTGAGGCTTCTGCAATTCCAGAAACATATGAGACTACATCGAGTACTAGGTCATAGTAGCCCTCTTAGCCCACTCCTATACCTACACCTGCTTCAATGGCACATAATTTTCTGCCTCCTACTTCATCAAATGTAATGTGGTTGATGGCAGAGTTTTTCCAAAAGTTTCAGCCCCAGCAGCAAGTACCACCTCAGTCATCCAGAAGATCTATACTGGAGCAATTAAAAAGATTGGGTGCTGAGGATTTCTATGGTCGAGAGTCGATTACAATTACTCAAGTAAAGGAATGGCTTATGAAGTTAGAAAGAATATATGAAGTTACCCACAGTCTACTTGAAGAGAAACTCGAGGGAGCAGTAGCGTTGTTTCAGGGCCCAGTGTATATATGGTGGGATACAGTCAGAATAGGTCACCTGGGATTATTTTTATGAGCAGTTTAGGGAGAAGTATATTGGTAAAGAATACTTGAGATCGATAAAGGAAGCTTTTTGGCGACTACGCCAGGATAACAAGATAGTACAGGAATATGTTAGGGAATTTGAGAGGCTTAGTTTTTATATGAGATATTATAAATTTCCTCCAGCAAAAATTTGTCAACTATTTGAGAGAGGCCTCCACAATGACTTGAGGAAAATATTAGCACTGAAAGAATATACAAATAAAAAAGAGTTGACTGATGCAGCTATTAGAATGGAAACCATCCAGCAAGAAGAAGTGAGTAGGAGAGCAAGATTTCAACAGAGGAGAAGGCCTGCTTCAGGGGCATCAGGCAGTGGATCCAGTAAGAGAGCTAAGGGTCCTACTACAGCTTCTCCTCAGGATTTCTCAGCTACCCCAATAGCTAGTCAGCATACCACTGCACGGCCACTGTCATCTGTAGCATCAGTGGGTAATGCCTTTCGGGGTCAGGGTTCTGCTAGATATGAGGCTCCTACTTGTGAGTATTGTGGGAAATGACATTCTAGCCAGTGTTGGAGGATGATAGGGGCATGTTTGAGATGTGGATCTCGAGACCATGTAGTACGGGATTGTCCTAAAATAGTTACGCAACCTGCTACACAAACTACATAGATTCCTACTGGCAGACAAGGTACTTCATCAGCCAGGGGTAGAGGTAGAGGCAGATCCAGTGGGACTGCTCCCACCCGAGGCAGAGCCTCAGTTCCACTAGTTCCTGACATACCAAATTTTGCAAAGACATATGCAGTTAGAGCTCGAGAGGACCAGGATGCGCCAGATGTGATTATAGGTAAATTTTACTTAATTGATGATGTTATTTGTGCATTGATAGATCCCGAGTCCACACATTCATATCTGAGCACCAGAATTGCATAGGGAAAGGGGTTAGAAAAAGCACAGTTAGATCAGGACATTCTCATGAGCAACCCCTTGGGTCACAGCATGGTTGTGAACACAGTATTTAGAGATTGTCCTATACAGATTCAGCAAGCTACTTTTCCTGCAAATCTGATCAAATTACCATTCCACGAGTTTGATGTTATCTTGGGAATGGATTGGCTTTATGAGCATCGAGCGATAGTAGATTGTCACCTAAAGAGAATTTCCTTGAAGACTTCGAATAACCAAGAAATTTTGGTTGTGGGAGAACGATCTAATTTCTTATCTAATGTTATTTCAGCCACTGTAGCACACAGGTGTATTAGAAAGGGGTGTGCAGCTTACTTGGCTTTTGTTACTGAATCTGAGATCTAGAGATCGCAGGTTAAAGAGGTGCCTATAATCAGGGAATTTCCTAATATTTTTCTGGATGAATTACCAAGATTGCCTCCACCAAGAGAAGTTGAATTTAGCATTGATGTATTACCTGGCACAACACCTATAGCTCTGGCTCCTTATTGCATGGCACGAGCAGAATTGAAAGAACTGAAGATCCAGCTGCAGGAACTGTTAGAGAAAGGTTTTATCCATCTTAGTGTTTCTCCTTAGGGAACTCCAGTATTGTTTGTAAAGAAGAAAGACGGATCTCTCAGATTGTGTATTGACTATAGGCAGCTAAACAAAGTCACCATTAAAAACAAGTATCCGTTGCTTACAATCAATGACTTGTTTGATTAATTAAAAGGTGCTAGTACTTTTTCAAAGATTGACTTACGGTCGGTTTACTATCAACTTGGGATAAAGGAAGTAGACATTCCAAAGACGGCATTTCGCACGAGATATGGGCATTATGAGTTTGTTGTTATGCCCTTTGGCCTCACTAATGCACCGGCTACTTTCATGGATCTAATGAATTGCATTTTCCACCCTTATTTGGACCAGTTTGTTGTAGTATTTATTGATGATATCCTGGAATATTCTAAAACACCAGAGGAACATGATTAACATCTCAGGATTGTACTGCAGACATTGAGAGATAAAACAACTATATGCCAAATTCAGCAAATGTGAATTTTGGCTAAATGAGGTTGCTTTTCTTAGTCACGTGGTTTCAGCTGAAGGTATTAAAGTTGATCCTAAGAAGGTTGAAGCTGTTCTGAATTGGAGGCCACCAAAGAATGTTTCAGAAATTCACAGCTTTCTCGGATTAACTGGGTACTAAAGGCGGTTTGTGAAAGGATTTTCTATGTAGCCTCCCCACTTACTAGGCTATTACAGAAGAATGCCAGATTTGAATGGACTGAACAGTGCCAACATAGTTTTGAGAAGCTGAAAAATATGTTGACCGAAGCTCCTGTTCTCACTCAACTCGTTTCAGGTAAACCTTACACTATCTACAGTGATGCTTCTAGGAACGGGTTAGGGTGCGTGTTGATGCAAGAAGGAAAAGTAGTGGCGTATGCTTCTAGACAATTAAAATCGCATGAAAGAAACTATCTCACACATGATTTGGAGCTAGCAGCTATTGTGTTCACCTTGAAGATATGGAGACATTACTTGTACGGGGAGAAATGTTTCATCTATACTGATCATAAAAGTTTAAAGTATTTGCCTACAAAGAAAGAACTTAATCTGCGACAAAAGCAATGGTTAGAGTTGATCAAAGATTACGGCTGCTTAATAGATTATCATCTAGGCAAAGCAAACATGGTAGCTGATGCATTTAGTAGGAAACATTTGATGGCCCTACGAACTATAAAAGTGAAGTTAGATATGACATAAGATAGAGCACTTGTGGCTGAAATGCAACTGAGACCGGACTGGCTTCAACAAGTTAAGGCTACTCAAAGATAGGATGATAAATTAGCATCTATAATTTCACATCCCCAAGTGTAAGCGGGTAAGAGTATGGAATTCTCCTTGAGTCGTGATGGTTGTTTGTATTACAAAGGTAGAATATGTGTACCCAAGGATGCAAATTTGAAGAAAAATATTCTGACAGAAGCTCACAACAGTCCTTATGCTATTCATCCCGGTAGCAATAAAATGTACCAAGAATTAAAGAAATTATACTGGTGGTCGGGTATGAAAAAGGAAATTGCGGATTTTATGACAAAGTGTTTGATCTGTCAACAAGTTAAAGCTGAACACTAGGTACCTTTGGGGTTATTACATCCTATCATTATACCACAGTGGAAATGGGAACGAATCACTATGGATTTTGTATCTGGTTTACCACTAACAAGGTAACAACATGATTCCATTTGGGTGATTGTAGATAGAATGACCAAATCAGCTCATTTTCTTCCAGTGAGATCGAATTTCTCCCTATCCAAATTTGCGGAGATTTATGTGAATGAGATTGTAAGGCTTCATAGTGTTCCCATATCTATAATTTCTGATAAGGACCCACGGTTCACTTCTCGATTTTGGCAGAAACTTTAGGAAGTATTGGGAACCCTCTTGGACTATAATACAGCTTTTCATCCACAGACGGATGGTCAATCTAAGCGGGTAATACAAGTATTAGAAGATATGCTGCGGTGTTGTATACTTGAATTTGGAGGCACCTGGGAGAAATATCTTCAATTAGCTGAGTTTGCTTATA
The DNA here is from genome assembly GCA_037975025.1 of Excoecaria agallocha. Taxonomy (NCBI): domain Eukaryota; kingdom Viridiplantae; phylum Streptophyta; class Magnoliopsida; order Malpighiales; family Euphorbiaceae; genus Excoecaria; species Excoecaria agallocha. The sequence continues at coordinate 11,594,540 of CM075819.1, read as the reverse complement.
ACAACAGTTATTAGTCCAGCATCAAGATGGCACCATATGAAGCATTATATGAGAGAAAATGCAGAACACCCTTGTGTTGGACAGAGTTGAGCGAAGGCAAATTAGTGGGATCTAATTTGATAAAAGAAACAGAAGAAAAGGTGAAATTGATTAAAGATAATTTGAAAGCAGCAACAGATCGACAAAAGTCTTAAGCAGATTTAAAGAGAAAGGACATAGAATTCAATGTTGGGGACAAGGTATTTCTGAAGGTTTCACCATGGCGAAAGGTTCTTTCATTTGGTAAGAAAGACAAGCTAAGTCCCAGATTTATCGGACCATACGAGATAATACAACAAGTGGGACCAATAGCATACATGTTGAAACTACCTTCTGAACTGGAGAGGATTCACGATGTATTTCATATTTCTATGCTAAGGAGATATTGCTCAGATCCTTCTCATGTTATCACATAAGATGATATACAGTTAAGATCTGATCTGTCAAATGATGAAGAACCAGTAAGAATTTTGGCACGGGAAATCAGACAACTCCGAAGCAAACAGATTCCGTTAGTCAAGGTACTTTAGACATGTCATAATGTGAAAGAACCCACTTGGGAGCCTGAAGAGACTATGAGACAACAATACCCCCATCTATTCAGTCCAGGTAAATTTCGGGGACAAAATTTTATTTAGAGGGGGAGTACTGTACCGCCCCCAATTTTTTCATTTGCATTACATAACATGTTGTAAAATATGAATAGTTATCCTCGATCAAAATTAGAATTAATCGGGGTTGACTAGGACTGAAAAATTTGAAATGAATGCTTCGTTAAATGTGTCGACCCAGGAAAGTCGAGGAGGGGTGACTTGGCAGGTAGTATGAGTTTAACATAAAATATAGAAATACATGTTAAGTAGAGTTAAATGGTACAATTTAGGTGAAAATTGAGGTCAAATAGACTTTCAAAAAGGTAAAAGAAGAAAAATTTCACTGTTCGGTGTAGGTCTGACCAAGACTTTGACTGACTATTTGGAGACCTTATGGATCTCCGATTGACTTTAAATTTCATATATATGCTATAAATAGTGTAGTGACATCAGGGGAACTAAAAAATGATAATTCTGGTAATTTTGAAAATTCAGGTTTTGGTAAAAAATTCAGGTTTTGGAAATTGCGTCAGGTCCTGCTTAATTTTCCTAGAGACACATAAGGGGGACGACCATTTCATCCCTCATAATATCTTTCCTAGTAGGTTACTTTCAGGAGTCTCCTACGCAATTTGTGTAGTGGATTGAAAGAGGGATATTTCGCTTTCTTTTTGTCTTGGCGCGTAGTTTTTCGCTTTCTTTCAGTCTTAGGATTCTGCCTTTACTTGTTCAACTTCTTGTATAGTCTCGGAGACTTTTCACAGAATTATTGCATTTTTCCTTTCTCTCTGTGGTATTTTATTTTCATTATATGACTTCTTGCATAGTCTCGGGAACTTTTACGGAGATCGTATATTTTATTTTTCTTTTTGTGGACATAAATCCATACTTTTTCGTGGAATGTGGGAGCTGGATGCTTTAGCTCAGTCATCACATTTCAATGAAAAGCATCAAATGATAAAATCATAAATTTTTATAGAGATAGGGGTATTTTTACGTTGAAATGAACAAGAGACTTGGTGTCTGGGGAGGTGAATTTCAACCAGATTGAAGTGGAAAGAACCTGTAAAAAAGGGTGCTTGCCTGGCTGTCTCGAGCATTGACAATTCGATGCTTAAGTTAGCAAAGGGTAGAAAACTCTTAGAGAGAGAGAGTTTATATTACTTAGAGAGAGAAAATGTATGTTTTCTTAGAAAGGCACCTGCTATTTATAGAGCTGGAAAAGCTTGAGCAGTATTCTTGAATAGTTATCCTACTCTACGGTAGGTATGACCTATTTTTACAAGTGATGATGATTAGATGGTGGCATGTGTCAGACAATTTCTGCCTGTCAAGGAGAGATCACATCCGATCAGACGGCCTCGATTCCTGTGTAAATCACAAATTTTTATAGAGATTGGGGTATCTCTACGTTGAAATGAACTAGAGACTTGATGGTTGGGGAGGCAAATTTCAACTAGATTAAAGTGGAAAGAAACTACAAAAAAGGGTGCTTGCCCGGCTGTCCCGGGTATTGACACTCCGATGTTTAAGTTAGCAAAGGGTAGAAAATTATTAGAGAGAGAGAGAGTTTATATTACTTAGAGAGAGAAAAGGTATGTTTTCTTAGAAAGGAACCTGCTATTTATAGAGTTGGAGAAGTTTGAGCAACATTCTTAAATAGTTATCCTACTTTACGGTAGGTATGGCCTATCTTTGCAAGTGATGGCGATTAGATGGTGACGTGTGTCAGATAAGTTCTGCCTGTTATGGAGAGATCATGTCTGATCGAACAGCCTCAATTCTTGTATTTGACTTTCTAGCTGATAGGACTCTCATGGACCTTTATTTTGATCCTTTTCGGAGTCTTTGGGCTTCAATTTTCATGTTTTAAGGTATTAACAAGGCCTTTGGACATTTTTTTGGGCTTTTTAATTTTTTATGCTATTAAATATATTTTAAACAAAAAAATTACTATAAAAATTAATAATTATTAAATGATAAAATCCAAAACACCATGGCATAAATATTAAAAATTATAACAGAGTAATTGTATAGTATATTTATAATTATAACTATTAATTATAAACAACTCATTAATTAATACACATACAAAACAAAAATTATAATAAGCAAATGTGTATTATGTATAATTATATAAAATATATAATTAATTTAAATAATTATTTTATGATTGAATTATAATTAATTAGTTTATATAAATTATTTATATATTATGCATATAAAATACTAAAAAATATATAAGAGTGTATAAAGTTCGGTAAGTTCGATCTATTTAATTTTTTAACTTAAAAAATCAAGCCAAATTGAACAAACCAAACAACAAAACATAATAGATCAAATAAATTAAAAAACTTAATCGAAATACTCCAATTATTTGCAATTCAATTTGATTTTTGGTTTAGTTTTGTACTCTTCTAGTTGGAATCAATGCTTTTAAGTTAGTAGAAATTTGCGCTCCTTGCAAATTATTATTATTATTATTATTATTATTATTATTATTATTAATGGTTTGTTTAATATTTGTTTGGTATATTTTATTCGGTACGCGAAGTTCATTTGTCCGGCTAATTCAGATTCCCACTACCTCTCAAATATTTAAAAATTCTCCATTCTGCCGAATGGTTTACATTAATTAAATATGTCTTTTAAAAACTAAACTTTTTTAAAAAATTATATATATATATATATATATATATATATATATATATATATATATATATATAGGTGTTTATATTTTATTTGATAGCATTTAATTACATTTTCTTATATTTTAAAGTTTATCTTATAATATTTAATATTATTCAAAATTTTATTTGATTTAAAATTAAGTATATTAATTTTCAATAAATATCAAATTTATTTTATAATATTAGTTATTAATTTATAAAACATAAATTTTAAATAATAAATTATATTTATTTCATATTTTATATTAAATTATTTTGTACATTTAAAATTAAATTAAATTTTATTTATTTTTTATAATTTTATATTATAAATTTTAATAATTAATTAAAAAATTAAAATCAATAAATTAATTAATAATTAATAATTTTAAAAAATTAATATTAATAAATTAATTAATATTTTTTTTCATAAATTAATTAATCAGTCAATACTCTCCCCAAATTTATATTTTATTAGACAAAGCTGAAGCAATTCCCGAAACAAAGTCAACGAAGACTATCTCCTACGTGGCACCTCTCTATTGGCTAATAGTAGCGTGCTGATTTCTCGCTTTTCTTCCTCACCGTCATGCAGGGGCATATCTATTCATTCAATGACTGTATTCATATTTGCAGATTGACTGATTGAGAATGCCCAAGAAGATATGGCGAAATGTTCTGAACGACTGATTGTTTTTTTATTTCTCTGTCTAACAAATTCTTTTCAATTCTTGACAGTTTCTTCTTCTACTTCGCTTCAGGTACTGCTTTTATACTTCTTCAATCTTTCCCATTAACCCTCGTGCTTGTTCACCGATAAAGCCCTAATCCTTTTTTTTTTTCCTGCTTTCTCCTTTTATGATTAATTAATTAGAGGGGTTATTAATATTGGGTTTCTGATTTTCTTCAGCATTCGAAAGATGTTGCAGCTGCAAGGTACTGTCTAGAGTGTTTTTTTTCCCTGTCTTCCTTTGCTTTTTCATATTTGAGATTCGACAAATGGGTTTCTTTAGCTTAATAGGTTTGAGCGAAAATGAAAATTCTTTTTGATGGTATCATGAATCGGATTGATTTTACTTAGTTATGATTCCTTTTCGAAAAATGTCACCTGAAGTTGATTTCTATATAATTGATGTTTAGAACTTTGAAGCAAGAGCAGAAGTATACTCATGAAGTACATTGTTCAAGGGAAAGGAGCAGGGCAGCATGGAAGATAATAGAGGAGGTATTGGGAGAGTAGATCTTTAATTCTAATAAAATGCTTCCTTTTTATATTTTTACGAGAATGTTAAATTTTTGATGATGGCTGCAGTATTTGATTCCCTTTGTTGAGAAGGAACGTTATCAGATTTCCACTAGGTGTAGGCTTCACCCTGAAAATGACCTCTACAGAGAACAAGAACAACATAAGATCCATGTAGATGTAAATGAATGGAGATGTGGGTACTGTAGAAAGGCGTTCTATGAAGAAAAGTACCTGGATAAGCATTTTGACAATAGACACTACGATTTTCTGAATGTAGTAAGTTCATGTAAAATAGTTCCTCTTCTCTTGTTGCATACTCCATGGCAATTGGTTTTCACAATTTTTATAGTCTTAATAATTTGACATCTGAGCAAATCTTTGTGAACAGCATGATGCTAGGCTATTGAATGTTAATTTGATTTTCTTGTGGATGCTTAGTTGATGTGGGTTATTTGCTAATGACTTACTGAGTTTAAGAATATAACATCATGACTTATTGCAAATTGTTTCTCTAAAAAGAGGCACAGTAACAGAAACTGCTTAAGAATGCGATGGAAACTATGAATTTCATCTTTTATTGGATTATTTCTGAATTAGCATGTCTAAGAGCAGAAATGTCTAATACATAATCAATTTGTGACCATGCAGTTTTGCAACTCTACCTTTGAATTTGGCCTATTTTAGCATGGGCCTGTCTAGTTGATGTGATTTTTCAGAAAATGTAGACCAAAAGATAGTGGAACACCAATCCTCCTCTATTGTTTATTCATGTTCTGGAATGGGGAATTTCTGCATTCAGATAGACATCCTGCTTGACATGCATCAATTGATCAGATCTCTCTCTCTGTCTCTCTCATCTTCACTGTCCTGAAGTTAGAAAATGCTCCAATTTAAGAAATTTGTGGAATAGATACAAACTTTTATTGGTGTTTTGCTCTTATATTAGCTAATGGAAAGCTGAGAATCATGCAGTTCCAAAATCATGTGTGGCTCAAATCTTAGGTTGCTTTTTTTTTTTTTCCTTCTAATTTCTTTGTGAAAACTTTTATCAGCCCTTTGTCGTTACTAATTGAAACATGCAATGCTTGTCTTGAATCCAGAGTGAAAGCAAGTGCTTGGCAGATCTGTGCGGTGCATTACACTGTGACCTCGTGATGGACTCAACAACACGCAAGACTAAGTGCAATCCAGCAGCTGCTGCAAGAAATAAACATCTGTGTGAGGTGACCTCTGATTGATACTTGCATTTCTATTAATCCATTGTTCTTTATCTTGTTGGGGTGATGATTGATTGCAGAGTCTAGCTGGTAGTTGTTTTCCAGTCAATGAGGGTCCTTCAGCTCATCGTCTAAATGGTACAATTTTCTCTATGAAACTTGACAAGTTGCTACCTATTTATCATTTGTGGAGCTTATCATGCTGCCAATTGATATTCTGGAATGCCAGAGCTCTTTTTGCGACAATTTTGTGATGCCCACTCTTGCACTGGACGCCAGAAACCATTTTCAAAAGGAGGCAAGGTGAGTATACAAAAAATTCATCTGAACTCATTCAAATGAACTAAAGCGTGCTAGAAATAGGGTTAATACCTATTTGCAGAAGCTCTATGGCATCCCCAAAGTGAAGTTGATTCTAGAGAGATCAGTTATTGGTTCAATTCCTTATGTTTTTGAACTTACAGTTGGTTTAGGTATTTAGTTATTTATGGATAGTCTCTATCAAATGATTTATCCCTGGCTAAAATGACTGGAACAACTTAATATTCTTTTTATAGTGTGACTGAAAGGTTACACCGTGCAACCCACCCTGCATTTATTTGTAGTAAGAATTATCCATGCTCATTCAGATGGTTATGTTATTTAGCATGTACAAACTTGAAACTCCGTGCTTGATTGATGTGTTTTTGATAATTCATGTATTATTTTTTGTGTTTTGCTGTCTTCGTTTTGCAGAAGAAAACTAGTGTAGTGTACATTATTTTTTCTGTCATGACTTTGATGCTGCTGTTGCTTTTCTATATCTTCATGTACTTGTACAGCAGGTATGTATTTTCTGCCCTTGTGAATGTCTCATTTCTTTGTCCTTTCAAATGGCTTCCAATGTTTGGTTATTATACTGTAGGGGACTAAAAAGGGGTTCTCAAGGGCTGAGGCGCATATCAAAAAGTGGACAGAAGAAAAAGCCATCCTAGACGGTGTAATTTTTCATAAACTTTTGGTTTTGATGTTTTATTCAGTTAGTTTTTAATTTTACAGAAAAAAGGACACCCATTTCTTGTACTCTAGATTACAATTGATGTCAGTTACAATTCAATTTACTTTGTACCATGAATATTGGGATAGAGAAAATACCAGATAGGGAAACAGGCCAGCAGAAAGTATAGCTTAGGTTGTGATGTAAAGAAACATTCTGACGACTTCTTTTCTGAATACAAATTCTTTATACATTTTATCTTCTTACTGATTTTCTACCATACAATCTACAATCCATCGTTTGTTTGCATTTATGTTACATCAACAACTAGTTGTGCTAGTTTTAGCCTTTATTTGGATGGGAGTTATTGGGAGTAACTGAGAGTTGGTATGTCAAAATGCAAGTAATTGAGAGCAAATAAGAGTAACTTGGATTTTCTGAGTTACTCTCCATAACCAAAAATATTTACTTTCAATTTGGAAAATTGGAAAATAGAGGAAGATATGAAATATTAAAATTGCCCCTGCTTTTGTACCTAATAAAATTGGCCACCGTTTTTCTATTATTCACTTTCTTCCTCCATAAATTGAATCGATACAAACACAAACCGATCATCTTGTGATGAAAATATAAGTGTCAAAATAATACCAGGAGATGGAGACAGTGGATAAGCTGGCAGTAGGGGTGTTCAAAACCCGATCCTATCCGACCCGAATAAGGAATTCGCATAGGGTTATTAGGGTCGGGTATGGTTGAGGATTTGAGTATTGTTCGGGTTCGGATCGGGTTAAATCCTCATTAACTTGAACAATCCGAAAAATAAATATTCTCCTCCAAAACGCACTGTTTCATGAAAATGGATCAAGATCGAGTCGGGTTGACCCAACTCGAACCTCATTTTTGAAAATTAAAATAAAAGAAAAAATAATTTTAAAAATAAATTTGAATTGTTCGGGTTATTCGGATGGGGTCCGAAATTTTGAGGATTATTCGGATAGGAGCCCAAATTATTTATAGGATAGGGTAGGGTTGGAATATATGGTGTTGTTCACGATAAGTTACTCTATATTTATTTTAAATTAACTAAATAATGGAAAGTAAACTTCATTAAAGTAAATTAAATTTAAATTTCCCGTCCTATGCAAACAAAGGCTTAGGGAGGATGGTATAAAAGAAATCATCTTTTACATCTTCTTTGATGCTCTGGAACTCCACGTTCTCGGGCAAGGCAATTCCGAAGCTGCGTTTGCCAGAGCACTTTGCTGGCCATTCTTTGCCTCCAATATGTTGATCACCATTTTTCGCTGCCTACTACAAGCATAATCTCTCCAATCATACCTTAATATCACTTTTTTGTCATACCAAGCATACTAAATCTCAACTAGTCTTTATCTCGTTCCTTTATCACGTGTACTCCCTCTGCTATAAACATCTCCTTCACTTGGATAAACTGAAAGCCAGGTGCTTTTACCATAAGCAACAGGATCCTCCATTCAGTCCATAGCGCCCATCATCTGTTGCACCATCGTTGCAGTTGGGAGCCTATCCATGACACTAAAAAGAAAAATTAATATTAACTTAGATTTGCGCTTTGGTGATAAGCAAAATGTGCCAGCTCTTGATGTTTACAAGAATATTAGGAGTGCTCTGCCTTACAGGCATGCTGCCTGGTGCAAGTTGGGGCACTCTATTTGGCTGGAGTTGCCTGGTGGTTACCTTCTGCAAGTTGTACTGCAACAGCCTTTATGCGGTTGGAAAAGGCCCCACCACGTCTCAATGATGGAGGAAACATGGGGAATGAAAATTTTGTTATACTTATGGATGAAGTAGATAGACACTAATGTGTGTGGTCATATTTAACAGAAAAACTATCAGAATTATGTTTGATATGGTAGGGGCATTCCAGAAATTCATACGGTGGTGAGAACATTTTAGGAGTTCAATATGGCTAATGCATTTTCTGAGATCGTGTTGTCACCAGCTTCAAACATTCTGGAGTTCTATAAGCTGTTGGCTCGCCTGGAAGGGCCATAGCTATCACTGTCAACTGTAAACTGTCAATGCCATTGAACTTGTATTTACATGAAACCCAAAGCCAACAACATTATCTCGTTCCTTGTTCAACAGATAGAAAGCTTCTTTCGCTAATCTTTATCCATATTAGCTTTGGGATTCAGATTTAGCATTAAAAAAAAATTGTAACTTGCATCAGACAACTGCCACGAGATCTTTTGTGAGCATTACAAGGAGAACCACTTATCCAGTAAAAATTGGCATTCAACTGATTGAAAGTGATGATGCCGTCCATTGTCAAGAGCCCCACCCCAGAGGCTATTTTCAGATCCTTGATAAATAACCTTCTAGCCTTTTTAGGACCTACTAACCTTAATACGTAGTCATTACTTGCTAAGATAGATAAATCATAAGCTGTGGCAACTCGTAGGCAGAGGCATGAACCATGAACCACTCTACTGATTGCTTATTGCCTGATATCAAATTATTGAGATGTTTATTTGGTATAGAAGGTAATGGAATGAGTTTTCAAAATTTGAATTCTTTGACTTCTGCAATACCACAAGGCTACTTACCAAATGGTTGGAACATGGATGGGAGAACCTGTGATCATAACAATCAATAGTTATATATCAATAAAATGTGTAAGAACCAAAGAGATATATTTGATAACATATATATGGTGACTGTAAGTTGCAATCCCGAAGGACGAGCTGCCAATTTTCTTCCAATAATGAGCGCCGTGCACATTCAAATTTCTAGTCTTGCTGGGTGGCAATATTTGTCCAAAGCCAACATATTTGCCTTTTGCAGAATGATATCATTTTGTGGTAAAGTTGATGCTTGATGTTCTAGGAATGTTTCGATAAACATCGATATATCCATCATGCAACTGAAGCACAACCAGCCAATAACTTTTTCTGATAGATTGAGTTTCTCAGTTTGACAAAAGAGCACAAAAATTGTAAACCAGATAATCGAATAGTAAGTATACATTTCATCAGGTGAACTGGCGGACTCATAGATAGTAAGTTGAAATTAAGCAAAGCAGGTGTTTTTCTAGAACTTCACAGCTGCGTCATCAACAGTGTTTCCATTTCATTGAGATGCATAAAATCCTGGGGTAACATTTGGACTTTCAGCATATAAAGGAAATCTTCACTTTGAGGCATGTCTCTGCTCATTTTCCAACATCGATAAGGAAGTAGGAGAGCAAACTTGTATCTCCATCATTTTCTTTTAGGTGGATCTTGATGGAATATGACATGGTATGAATGTGATGATAGCACAGCGGAAAAACAAAAATTTTTATCATACATGCCATATAATTCCATGACAAGAATCGAAACATGCAATTTTAGAGTTTTAAACTTACAACTTTAGATGCCTTTAAAACTTGATTTTGATGATGACCAGCAACCAAGAAGGATATTTCCACCTTAGATCTTCACCACCAATGCCAAGGAACAGCCTTTACGCCACTCCCTCTATTCTCACACACACACTTGCAAAGATGGCTTAAAATCAAGAGTGCTAGCTCTATGATTGTGTATTCGGCAATGGGAATGATTTGAAGCCACAAGATCTGATCTTGTTCTTCCTTTAGGTTACTGTATCAGCCCGAGAACACAAGAGAACAAGAAAGATTTCTTTCCCCTTGAGTATTTCGGCCAAGAGAGAAAAATAGCAAAAACGGCATCCATGTTATTCATTTAATTCATTAATATATATCACTAATTTAGGTCAAGTGTGAGTGCCGTAAATTGAGTGTTAATTTCAGCCTCCATCACTTTCTAATTAAGAGATATATCCTAATTTAAATTCCATTAGAATTTAAATTCAAATGGCATTAGTCTTTTAATCAAAACAAACTTACTTATTTAAGGTAAAATAAGTTGCCGAATTCAACTAGTATTTTAGTTTGAATTTTGGCTACTTTAATTTCCTCTCAAGTATTATATTTTGATTAAATACAAATTAGGATTTAATACTCAATTAACTTAATTATACATAGATAATTAATCAATTGAAATTAAACCTAGCACATGCCAACAAATTTCTCTTGTGACCAACATATTTGCCTAAAACAGCTAGCTGTTTTAGGCAAAAAACTCGTTTCACATATTTGCCTAAAACAGCTAGCTGTTTTAGGCAAAATCGTGGCTTAACAGTTTTGCCTAAAACAGCTAGCTGTTTTAGGCAAAATCGTACCTTGACAGTTTTGCCTAAAACAGCTAGCTGTTTTAGGCAAAAAACTGTTTTTACAGATTTGACTAAAACAGCTAGCTGTTTTAGGCAAAAAAATCTGTTTTTACAGATTTGCCTAAAACAGCTAGCTGTTTTAGGCAAAAATCTGTTTACCCATTTTATGCATTAATTTGACTTTAAATAAAAGTCCAAATTAATTCCCAATACACAATTTAAATATTTTAAGCCCAATGCTTTGTGTGCGATCCTATAGGTCCATTTAATGTTGGCAATGAATTAATAAATTAATTCAAAGGCTATATATATTCTCTAGCAAGATATTATAGCATTCCAAATTAAATGAAAATGCATATGGCATTTAGTGACCTAATGCAATTTTGCATAGTCCCTTACCCATAAATATCAGAATTAATATAAGGCATGGAGCCAGTCATCCTTATATATATTAATTCCTTTCTTGATATTCCAGTGACACTGAACTCTCAGATAAATAATGATTACTCATTATTTCATCTCGGTATGGCCATACACTTCTCAGTTCACTGATCAAGTGGCCGATGATATTTTCTCTCATATCGAGAGGGGTAATCCCTTCACTTCTCTCATGCTCTCTAACATGAATCAATGCATACCCAATCATACCCGTACTTGTCACTCTGTTACGAGCACGTTAGGTGTATGTCAAAGTACACAGTAATTCATAAAGAGTTTCATAGAGATTTCAGGTCTAAGAACTCCGATACAAAACTTGCATATGAGAAACACTTATGACTTGTACCATGTAGTGTTCTCATGAGTGGATCTAATCCAGATACCGTGTTCTAAACATGTATCTATGATCTCTGATTGACACTCTTGTCCTTATGATCCGTAAGACAGAACTCAACTTATCAGAGAGAGCATACTAGTCTTAATTCATTTTTTATTCCCATAACAATGACTGACTAGGGATATTTAGAATGAAGTCTCATTTGTTTCAAGGTCTTACAACCATGTGCCTTCACACATGATAACTTAAACTGAAACAACATTCTTGGATAGTTCTATCAATTGATATGCACAGGAATACAATAGATAAAACAAATGCCTCATTTTATTAATTTCAAGTGTTTCGTTACAATGCATTGGGGCTAGGGCTTACACTAACAGATCTCGGTTGAGTCCATGCTTCCTTAGTGTTTCAATATAATTTCTCATCAGAGTAAACTTATTGCTACCGAGTTGATAGAAGTAATCCCATGTATAGATTCCAGTTTTATGCAAATCATCAAAAATCATCCTGAAATAACCAGTCAACAGCAAACTGTAAAATGGACGAACTGTGTGTTGCTGTAAGTGGATTTTAGATAGGCGACGTAGATATGAGCACATAAAGCTTAAGCCTGAGTACCTTACCCCATAGTTTCCAACAGGTTCTGCAGACATAATACCCACTTGATGTCGCCCAAAAATCACCTAAGCAATGTCAAACATTTTCAAATCTGTTTACCAAATTTGGGTTTATCTTGTGCAGTAGGTGCTGGCACATACCCCCAAAAAGAATATATGTACATATATAACTTTAAGACATTGATTAGCAGGATTGCACTGGATGCAGGGTGATGGGTTGAGGAAGAAAATTTTACACATGCTCATAGAATTGGTTTACTCTAGCTGTGGCCACTGTTGCCGCTGGACTATGATTGCAAAATTTATGAATTTGAAAAGGCTTAAGATATTAGAGTACCCAACTATTCCACCAGCTTAACTAATTTATTCTAACTACAAGCCAGTCATGTGATCAAGGAAAACAAGACTACCAAAATAACATATAATTGGGATGGCAGAGCCCACATGATATATAGGAATTGCGAAGGCATGCCAAATTTCAAGATTCTAAGTAAAAGATGAAGAAAAGTTGACAAATACACCTTCTCACCCCCAATTGTTCTAACTTTCCCATCAACAGCTGGACTATGTATTCTCAAAAATTCAGCCGAAAAATTAAACTTACTGCCATTAGCATATTCCACCTCTACCTGTAGCAAAATGTTTGAAAAGAACATAAACATCCAAGCAACTAGGAAGCTAAAAATCTACAAGTTAACGTGATCATAAGCAATCTTAAAAGATACCAGAAACCTAATATCAACTAGCATTGAGAAAAGAATACAGATCTAAGAGTTGCTACTTAAGTCTCTCATTTAATTACTTGCATCATAAACTAGCTTTCTAATAACTTGTTAGATTTTATAAGACACTGCGAATACCTAAGGATAATTTAGCTGTAGCCATAGCCAATTAGAAATGTTCACAAAGTTGAAGACAACTACCCATAAGCCACGAGGATAAGTGAAACCTTGACCATCCAATATACCTATGCCCACAGCTCCGGATACATGGACCCCAAATTTGATCGTAGTAAAGCAAACCAAAGGATAATGTCCAAAGCAAATCTTGCCAAAACCCACTCTCTTTATTTAAAAAATGCTTATATTACCACCTAATTAATCAACACAGTTCAATTTAGCCTGAATATTAAGTCTATGATCATATTACTAACACCTAATGGATTTATTATCGGTTTACTTGCTAAATTAGTGTGAGAACGAAGAAAAACATGGACTTTATGTACTAATAACTTTAAATAAACCAAATAAATTTCACATAAGCTGATTTTGACAAAATCAGTCATTTACAATGGATTAATTTTATTAAACTGCTGAAAATGGAAAAAAAAACTAGGCATCAATTGAGAGTTACATGCTAATTAGAGCAATAAAATTAATTCTGTGGTAAACTGAACATGGCTAATAAGTTCAAGGATAAATTTAACAAACAAATTAGGGAAGAAAGCTAGCCTTTAATCCCTTTATTTCCAAAGAAAAAATGTACACATCAATAAAAATATCCGCCTTCATGTTTGTTTCAGCATTTGATAAAAACATATAAGCACAAAACATCATCAAACCATGCATTCTGTTTAAGGGTAATTCAAAATTACGACAAAACCGAGATGACCTGCAAATAAAATAAATCTTCAAGAGAGATAAGAATTTCCGATGTATTGATCAAACAAAGACTAAAACGCAGCCCTAGGAGGTCGATTACAATAAATTAAAGTGAAAGAAATAGAAACAGAAAGACGAATCTTACACTTTTAGGAGGCTTTAGAGTGAATTTGGTCAAGCGTGGAGCTGTAATGCTTGTTTGGATCATTCTGATTCCTCCTCTTTGTGCCATAAACCTTCCTTCCCTCTTTCTTCTTCCTTTTTCCTCTTCCAGCACTTCGCTCCTCCAGATTTTAGTACATCAAATTCAGGCCCCTTTTGATGTAATTGGGCTTTTATTGGGCCTCTTGTTTCTCTTTTTTGATATGAATGAGAAGTCCATGTTAATCGGATCAATACATTTGAAATACTAAAATTATCTAGCATAAAGAAATCGATATTTCAGATCTTTTTTTTGGGAGTTTTACAAAACTACCCAAAAAATAGAATTCCTTATTAAAAATACCTCCATTTTTTTTCCTTTTCAACATTACCTTTTTAAAATTTTTTTTTTAAAAATACCACTTTTTTAGTCAAACACAAACTCTCCTTGTTCTTTGGTTCTTCTTCTTTCGCCCTTCCTCTTCTTTCGTTCTTCTTTCTTTTTCTTCTTCTTGTATTCTTCTTCCTGCTGTTAGATGAAAATTTTAAAGCTTCCTCTTTCTTAATTCCTACTCTACATTTTTAGTTGAAGAAGATTTTGAAGGTGAGTCTCCTCCTCTACCTTTTTCTTGAAAATTAATTCTGTTTTTTGTTTCTCAAACGTGAAATTTTAAACATTAATCCAAAAATCAAATTTGAGTTGTATTTGAAAGTTGGATGTTGTATTTGATGGTGATTTCTTAGGCATAACCGGTTGCTCAAATCAGTTTGTTGAATTGCTGTTATTTATTTTTTCTTATATCGTTAATTTGTTAATTTGCTGATGTAGAATTTGGTGCCTTAATTGCTGTATACAAAGTGTTTGACGAAATGTCAATATAAATTTTTTTATGAGCAAAAAAATTGGCGTTCCCAAGGCAATAAACATAGTAGGAAACAGCAGAACCCGAACAAGCAGCAAAACCTGAATTTTCGGCCTAAAGAGAGAGGAAGAGAAAGAGAAAGTGACATTGAATTTGGATTTGAAAAAGGATTTTCGACAAGCAAACCAGCAGGAATTGGAGATGGAAGAGTTGGTGGTCTTCATAGCAAGCCAATTTACCCAGAACACATTAACAATGGCCATGTTAAAGGTGAAAGTTATGTCGTTGATCGTGGTCATCCAAGGCCTGGTCCACAAGATCATTAATGGTTTAGTTAATTTCTTATATTTATTTTCATGTTACTTAGTTGAGACTTCTAATATCAAATCAATTATGGCTTCTTCTTCTTCTTCTTCTTCTTCTTCTTCTTCTTCTTCTTCTTCTTCTTCTTCTTCTTCTACTTATTTGCTTTTTCTTTTAATTTGTTCAAGGCTTTATACACCAACATCTCTCCCTGTATCTGTAGTTATAGGTGATTTTGCTCTCTAAATTTTTAGGAACTGAATAAGTTTCGTTTTTTCGAAAAGTGTAAGAGATAAAATGACCGAAGTTTACACCTTGAGAGTGTTGACATATTAAGTGTCTTTTTTGTTTTTTGGTCATTTTCTAGATTTCAATGTGTAGGTTGAAATGTGTAATTACTTTAGGTTTGATTTATTACTTTCTTCTTTCAAGCATATGATGTATGATGGGGGGTTAAGTAATAAAAAAAGTTAATGTATTATTGATCTTTGTGTTACATGTATACTAGAAGAGGTAAATAGACCATTTAATATTGATATTGGTAATGAGTTATATTATATATATTTCGGTAGATTAATTTGTGGATAAAGTATTTGGCTACACAATCAAGTCCTTATGTTTGAGAGTTTATGTGGAGAATATATATTTGCTTACTTTTTATATCAATTTATTTAAGATTTCAAAGAAGCCAAACAATTATTATGCTGGATTAGATTTTTGATAGGATTTAGACCCAATCATTTAGGTATACCGGTGGTATATCTGGTATACTACCTGATATACCAACGGTATACCTGGTATACTACCTCGTATACCTAGTCTACCAACGGTATACCATGTATACCTGTGGTATACCATAATCTGGAATACCATTTTTAATTTTGGATTTTGGTATACCACCAGTATACCTGGTATACCATTGGTATACCTTATAATGCAGACTGCCAATCTTAATTCTGGATTTTGGTATACAACTGGTATATCAGGTATACCGATAGTATACCAAAATCCAGATTGTCAATCTCAATTCTGGATTTTGGTATACCGATGATATACCTAGTATACCGGTGGTATATCAAAATCCAGAATTGAAAATGGTATTTTGAATTTTGGTATACCGGTGGTATACCAAAATAAAAAATAAAATTTAATTTTGATTATCATTCATAAAAAGTAAAAACAACAAATAAACATTCAGTTGTTTGTGTTGCAGGCCAAGTGCACTATAATTAGTACATGATTTAGTAGTAGCTTGAGAACACAAGATCCTACATAAATTTAAAATTATTAACTAATTAATTATTAACTATAGAGGCATAGTTATAATTAAGAAAATGTTAATTAGAGGGTGACTAATGTAATTCTGTCAAATTAAAATGTGCAATGAGTGTAAGGTAAGGTTTAAGTGTTTTTTTTAATTGAATTTGGGATGTAAATTATTTATTATGATTTTTATTATCACAGCATATATGCCAACACACATGCGAATAAGTATAGAGAAAGTACATGTGTCGGTGGCAATAACTATTTTATTTTATTTTTTAAAATCACTATATAAATTTGCATAAAATAAGTATATAATATTAGAGAGAAACATTAAATCATAGATTAACCACCTTAAACATTCAATTGTTTGTGTTGCGGGCCAAGTGCACTACAATTAGTACAAGATTCAGTAGTACAATCTCGTGCCATTAGTTACAACTAAGTCTATTTGCAAATGATCTACAAGGGAAATGCAACTTTCATTTGATAAGAAATAATAGTTGTAGTCATAATCAAATATCATATTGGAGGGATATAAGTAAAAAATTATTCAGAACATAGTCACAACTCGGACAAGGAACAAAATTATAGGGACTAAAGGCCAGCAAGAAGACTCCCGCTTGTCCAAATGAATCTCAAAAGCTCGTTGAGCAATGTAACCAAACAGAAACCACTGCATGTATGCCAAGCACCGGCCAGGTAACAAACACAACAAAAAGTGGGAGGATGACCTTGAAACCCATAGTAAAGAAGGCAGATGTCAAGTATCCTCTAAGGCTTGTGATGAGATCCCACCGTTTTGGGCTAAAGTGCAGATATGGCCTTTGAACTTGATCAGTTACTTGCAGAAACATTGCAAGACCTATGTAAAACATTACCTCAGAAGAAAATGATGCTACAATTTCTGCATAACAATGAGCATGGACAAGTTGATGAAAGTCTTTTCACAAATTTGAATGCACACACTATGTTAATGTTGCCATAAAATAAGCTATATCATCAAAAATTCTAATGGAAGGAAGATTTCCCTTAACAATTGAAAGTAAAATAAGCTTACATTAATTAACAGAGGCATAATGAAGGAAGGAGATCAAAACTATTCTAGTTTTTATAACTACCTACTAGAAGCTCGTCCTTTAGGATAGCCTCAACTGCATTTGCAAGGAAGAACTAGGGCACAATCAGCGAAGAGATTAATGCTATTGGTCCTAAAACCCACAAAAATGATCCCTTGTCTTCATTGAATAGAGCAGACACCAATTTCCCTTCTTCCACAGACTGGTGAGTCAACCCATAGAAGGAAACAGAACCTGATTTACCGCTAAACGATTCCAACCAATGAAAATTTGCAGTAGGCACACCAGAGTTGTCTTTATTCGAAAGTTTCAAAGTTGTATTTCCACCAGAATCTGAACTATAAGCACTTAATAAAAGTCCTCTATTTAATCTTGGCAAATATGCTGGGAAAGAATAAACCACTATTAAAGCACTAAAGTAGATCATACACATTAATCTCAGGTTAAGTCTCTACTCAAGATATGATACATAAAAGCTGAACTAAGCAGAGCCTATTATCCAAATGAATTAATAGCTAGCTATAATCATTAATTTTCCTTCAATTTCTTCAGCGTTCTCAACAAAAAAATTGGAATGTGAATGTGATCAAATAACCGCAAACAATAATAGAAGCAAGAGCAAAACGTACATTTTGTGGTGCTTCTAACCTTCGTAGAGACCTAGTATTTGTGAGGTTAAAACCAGAAACAAGAATAGGAGAATCAGTATGTTTATAAGAGTAACAAATGGATGAGATGATGATATATAATTATCAGTTGTTATAAATTTTCAGGAAATGACTTAAGTAAGACGGTAGAACGGACTATGAGATGATAATCTGAGTTTCGGAGCGGTGAACCCACTACAAATAGATCACAATTCCATTATTGGATGGAATATTAGGGTTTAAGCTAAATAATATCTGAGGTTTACCCGTATTGAAATGTTGTTCATAGAGAGTTAAACCCTAAACTCTTCACCGAACCCAGTTCCTAATTAAAAACCGCAATGGACCCCATATACTGATCCAAAATCCAAATCTGCGATTAGCCAAAGTTTAATCAAACTTGTAATTTACTAGTGACAGCTGCACCGATGGCAACAATGATCAATTTTCAAAAAGCTACAGTTGAGAATCGATTGAAGAGACAAAGAAAAAAAGAAGAAGATAACTTAAGAAGAAGACGAATGTGGGCAAGAAGTGAAAAGAGATAAAACCCTAAAATGGGTATTCAGAACCAAACATTAAAAAATGGCATTTTTAAAAACAAAAAATTAAAGTAAGTTATTTTAAAACATTTTAAAGTTTTGACAGCATTTTTTAAAATAGGGGTTTAAAAAGCGATAAAACGTGTAATTTTCTCTTTTTTTTTTCTTTTTTTTCCTTTTCAATAAAAATCCACTTTGAAACTTTCAAGTTAAAAGATAAAATTTTTTAAAATTCTCAAATGAATAATAGAAAAATTAGTTAAGAAGTCATTATTAATATATATACAATTTCCCTCATATTAAATGGTGGAGATTAATATCACAAAATGGTAATACGGAATCAATCAACACAATACAGTTAAGAAAAAGAAATTAAGCAAATGAAATATATATATATGAAATCAAAGTCTAATTAAAGTTCTTTTCAAGCATGGCAAATTTATATGTTCAACATATCTATATGGTTGCTCAGCCTTACTACAAAAGAGTTAAATGATTATTTTTGTATGAATAGCCATTTTCAATGGCTATATCTATTTTCTTTTATCTTTTGTTAGTTAATGGAATAATTAATCTTTTGAAAACAATTAAAAAAATTATTTTTTTTCTTCGTGAAAGAAGAAATTCATTAAAAAGCGAAGGCCAACTAGTGTCTTTGAGTACAAATATTTCAAGCAAAAGAGCTTATAAGAGCTTTATGAGCTAAGTTATAAGCAAGATAATTGGCATTTTTGCTGATACAGTTAATTCCTTGTTTGGATCATGGTTAGAGATGGGTATGGTAGGGTATAGTTATCCCATTTATAAGCCTGCCAAAGAAGTACAATTTGAGAATGATGCCGATTCCACTGAGGTTTATCATAAATACTAGGAAGATTGCCTTACTACCAAATACATTATATGAGTTCTAAACTCTAGAGAAAACATCAGGATATGGGTCGACCTACCATCATTGATCATCTTAAGAAGATGTTCGGTAGGACTAAAACGAAGCCTATTGCTCCTAAGGGTGGTGTGACCAAACACAAAGGAAAAAGAAGGCAACACTGACCAATCTAATCTTAATTTTTTTCTGCAAGAAGAAAGGAGATTGGAACAGAAATTGCAAGGACTATCTTGCATCTCCAAAGGATAAGAAACATGGTGAGATTTTTATGAAAATTATTTTAATGGTTTCTTTGACTGCCATTTATTCTTTATTGTGGATATTAGATACTGACAATTGTTTTAACATCAGCAATACGTTACAAGGGCTATAAATAAATGTAAAGTTAAAGAAAGGAGAAGTTAATCTTCAAGTTGGGAATGGTGTAAAAGTTGCAGCCATAACTTTAGGATCAATTTCTCTAAAAATTCTTACATATAAAATGCTAGTGTTAGCAGATTGTTTATTATGTTCTTTGATTTGTTTTGAACATAATTTCAATTTCTAAGTTGCACAAGCGTGGTTTTTACATTGTTTTAGTGGTGATGATTTGCAAGTGAATGCTTGTCTCCAACATGTTATATATGTCCTACTAACGTGAATGCCAACTCGATTATGGATCTTTCTAGTTTTAAGAGAAAAAGAGATGATTAAGTAAATCATGCATACCTTTGGCATTGAAGGCTTGGTCATATTGAAGAGAAGAAATAACAAGTTGTATAAGGAAGGTTCCCTTGACACGTGTGATTGTGAATCATACCCACCTTGTAAATCTTGTCTCGACAGAAAGATGACCAAATCTCCATTCACTAGAAGTGGAGAAAGAGCTTCTAAATTATTGATAGTAATTCATACAAATGTTTGTGGCCCCCTGAAAATTCAAGCCAAATGTGTATATTTTCACTTCATCACAGAATGTCAAGGTATGGATTTGTGTATCTTTTAAAGAATAAATTGGAGTCTTTTGAGATATTTAAAAGATTCCATAGTGAAGTTGAAAAATAAACTTGTAAAAGTATCAAAAGTACTAAGGCCAGATAAAGGTGGAAAATATCTTAGTCATGATTTTACTAGATATCTTAGAGAATGGGATTCTCTCGTAGGGAACACATATGAGAACACCACTATACAATAGTGTGTCTGAAAAGAAGTCAACCTTATCAAATATGGTGAATCCATGATGGGGTTCTATGATCTTCCAATAACTTTATGGAGCTACGCTTCAAAAACAACATTGTTACTAGGATGGTCTTTGTAAAAGCATATGAGATATGAAAAGGATGTAAGCCAAGCCTTTAAGCATGTTAAGTTTAGGGCTATCTAGCCTAAGAGAATGCAGCCAAATAAACTTAACTCAACATCTATTAAGTGTAGATTCATTAGGTAACCTAAAGAAACAATGGGATATTATTTTCGTCACCTTGCTCAACATAAAATGTTTGTGGCTAGAGGAGAAACATTTTTAGAAAAGGGATTCCTTTTAGAAGGAAATCATGGTGAAAAACTAGAACTTGATTAAGTTCAAGAAATTGATGATTCAACACAAGACCAAGAACATGAGACACGTACAGTTGAGCAAACTTTATTGGATGTTCTAGAATTGACAAAGAAGGTGCCATCTTCAATGGTTAATGTTTAGGCACCAACTATGGTTTAGGAGCTGGTTAGTGAGTTAGTTGTACACAAACCTCTTAGAAGAACTAATTGACAACATTAAGCACCAAATATGTAAGGCTTGTAAAGAGGCTATTCATAGTTTCGATCATGAGAAATGGCAAAAAGCCATGGAATTTGAAGTGAAATCCATGAAGGTTAACAAAGTAATTGAATGTTAAAAGGATATAAAACCTGTTGGGTGTAAATGAGCTTACAAGAAAAGTTTTAGAGCATACAAAAATGTGTAGAGCTATAAAATTCGAGTTGTTACCAAAGGATACTGTAAAAAGGAGGGCATAAATTATGGTGAGACCTTCTCTCTTACGGCAATGCTTTAATCAATTCGGATTCTGCTTCTTATATGAAATATGACAAATGGATGTGAAAATAATTTTTCTTAATAGTAAGCTGAAAAAGGATATGTACGTGACACAACCTAAAAGTTTCACATTTTCTTATGATCATAATAAAGTTTGCAAGTTTCAAAGGTCCATTTATGGATTAAAGCAAGCTTTTAGGAGTTGAAACATTCACTTTGACAACGCAATTGAAAAGTTTAATTTGTTAGATGCAAAGAAGAACCTTGTGTGTATAAAAAAGTTAGTGGGAGTGTAATTATTATTTTAGTACTCCCTCTGTTTCAAAATAGATGACGTTTAAGGAAAAAAATTTTGTTTCATAATATATGACGTTTTGATATAATCAAGATACATTAATTAATTTTTACCAAATATACCCTTAACTAATTTTGGAAAAAGATAAAATTTTATTAGTAAATACAATTAATATAGTAAGGGTAACAAAGTTTTTTAATAATGAAGTAATTACATTTCTTAATTATTGTGCATTATTCTCAAACGTCATCTATTTTGAAACAGATGGAGTATTGTATATTGATGAGATTTTACTCATTGGGAATGACATAATAGAATTGTAGAGTACCAAGATTTGACTATTTGAACAATTCTCCAGCAAGACTTAGGAGAAACAACTTATATATTAAAAATAAAGATCTATAGAAATAGATCACAGAAACTGCTTGGACTTTCTTAGTCTATGTACGTTGATACCATCTTAAAGAGGAAAATTCCAAAATAGACTATTCACTAATAAGCATCGAAATACTCTTAGTAGGGAGGGTTATCATGAAACACCTAAAGAGGGAGAATGCATGGGTAAAATCCCAGATGCAAGTGCAATGGGAGCTATCATGTATACCATGATGTGCGCTCATCTTGATATGGCTTATTCACCTAGAATGGTTAGCCAATACTAGGCAAATTTGGTGAAGGGCATTGGAAGGTTGTTAAGACCACTCTTAAATACTTGAGAAGAACTAAAGACCAATTCGTCATTTATGGAAATTCTAAACGAAATAGAAGGTTATACTGATGCAAGTTTTGCTTTAGATAAACAGGATAGCAAATTTATTTCTACATATCTGTTCACCATAAATGGTGGTGCAATGAGTTGGAAAGTTCCAAATAGAGATGGCAAATAGATCCGGTTGGAAAAATTTGGATCGAACCATAAATGAGTATATCATAAATGGACTATCAATTACTTTTTAAAAAATGATATGAGATGCCATGCATCTATTCTTTTTAATAAGAGGTATCAGATTTAAATTCTGAAAATTTTGAATTTTAAAAAAATAAAATTATCAGTTATCTTTTAACATTTGAACAAACAAATACGAGTAAGTTGACCTATTTTTAATGATACACCGATACAAGAAATGAGGGCTGACGTGTGTAGATGAATGGGCTGCATTTTTTTTAAAGAGTCAAGCAGGAGAGCCAATAATTGTGAATAAAATATGAATAGAAAATATGACATGGGACAAAGAGATATTAACATCCATTACAAGAGAATCCTTAAAATTGTACTAGAATCATAGTAAAACAGGAAGTTGTAAAATTCCATTTAAATCCCATTTATCTCTCTTTGTCCCTGGAAATAGATTCATTTTTTTAGTTGCAATTTTCTAGCATGAATTCAGTTTTGATACTTATTAATTTAACAATGCTGATCTATATATCATGTCCTGGAATATAGACATAAGGACATTTGCAAGACTCAAATGTCTATCATGAAGAATTAATAAAATAATTAAGCAAACTGAGTGACCTCGGTGTGTCTCTCTTATCTTTTTCACTCATACTTCTCTTTACATTATTCTACTCCAATTTCCACATTTAATTCTACTCTACCAACGAGCAAATTAATTAACAAAAATTAAATTAATTATTCTCCCTTATCTATCTCTCTGGTCTCTTATTTTTCAAGCTGTTCCTTCTTTCCATACAATACAATATTGCCAAAAAAAAACACAATAAATTTATGATGCCAAAATTTAGCAAGAAAAGAATCATGAAGTAATTAATATGGAAGAATAACAAAATTTCAAAACATATATACATAAAAAGTGGGAGTTAGTGTAAAATGAGGCACAAAAAAAGATAATTTATTTCATTTCAACCCTGGTATATATACAACTTCTTCACCAGTTATTCCTCCTAAATTTAAGAAAATATGACTAATTACAGCTTAGCAAAAATCCCTATAATTGTGAAGATCTGATATAGAATATTATGGAAACAAAAGATCCTCCAATACTCCCCCTCAAGTTGGAGCATGAAGAATGGAAATGCCCAACTTGCTAAGTAACTGATGAAAATGATCATGACCAAGAGCTTTGGTAAAGATACCAGCCAATTAATGTTGTGAAGAAATTGGCTTAGTGTCAATGGTTTTTGACTGAATATGTTGATGAATAAAATGACAATCGATCTTGATATGCTTTGTTTGCTCATGAAATACCGGATTAGCTGCAATATGAATGGCTGCTCTATTGTCACAAAACAAAGGAATTGAGGTCTTGCACGGGACTTGAAGATCTTGTAAAAGTTGTTTGAGCTAAACAATCTCACTTGTGGTGGTAGCCATGGCTCTATATCATGCTTCGACAGAAGAACGGGAAACAACTGTTTGTTTCTTAGCTCGCCATGAGATAGGTGAAGCACCGAGAAATACAATTTATCCAGTAATCGACTTGTGTGTCATGGGACATCTTGCCCAATCAGCATCGTAGAATGCTCGTAAAGAAAAACTATTATTTGAAGACAGTAAAATACCTTGGCTTGGTGACCCTTTCAAATATCGCACCATCCTGTAAGCGGCATCAAGATGTGGCTGACGTGGCTCATGCATGAATTGGCTAAGAATATGAACTGCATAACTGATATCTGGGTGAGTGATGTTGATATACAACAAGTGACCCACTAGTTGACGATATTCTTCTGGATTCTTACAAAGATCGCCTGAACTGATGAAAAACTTATGTTGTTGCTCCATTGGAGAGGAAGCCGGTTTACACCTAGTTAATCCACATTCTATTAAAATGTCAAGAACAAATTTGTGACTCAGAAAAATCCCTGTCGGTTAACGGGCCACCTCAATACCCAGAAAAAACTTGAGTCTTCCAAGATCCTTGATGTGAAATTTTGTATTCAAGTAAGCTTTCAGTTTGCAAACCATATTAGAATCTGTTCCTGTGATAATAACATCATTGACGTAAACCAGAACTGAAACAAAAGATCTCTAGAAGCAAAAGTAAACAATGAATAATCTACTGTTGATTGATAGAAACCAATAGCAAGTAAAGCACTAGTGAATTTTTGATACCAATTTCTATATGCTTGACGAAGACCGTATAGAGATTTTCATAGTTTGCAAACTCGGTGCTCCACCTCTCTTGCGAATCCTTGAGGAATTTTCATATACACTTCTTCCTCCAAATCACTATGTAAGAAGGCATTGTTTACATCTAATTGATGGACTTCCCAATTCTTCACTGAAGCAACGCTTAGTAGACAATGAACAGTAACCAGTTTTGCAACCTGAGCGAAGGTCTTGTGAAAATCAACTCCGTGAACTTGGGTGTAACCTTTTACAACGAGACGAGCCTTGTGACGTTCTATACTTCCATCTGGTCTATATTTGATTTTGTAGACTCATTCGGAGTGGATGGACCTTTTTCCCGAAGGCAATGATTCCAAAGTCCACGTGTGATTTTCTTCCAAAGCAGCAATCTCCTTGACCATCGCCTCTCTCCAGTGTTTATGTTTGATTGCTTGAGAAAAAGAACTTGGTTCATCATTAGAGGATATGGCTGCTAGAAAGGCATTGTGAGTGGGAAAAAACTTAGAATATGAAATAAAATGAGATAAAGGATTTACCGTCGAGTTAGTTGTTGGAGAGGATGGAAATATGTTGTTCTCTACTGGAGCAAGAGAGGGAGGCAAAGTATATTGATAACCAGATAAAATTCAAGACACTTGTTGTTGTCTTTTGTTAGGAACATGTGTGATTTGTTGATTGTCTGCCATTGGAATTGCTATATCTATTTCAGAATTTCCAACTTTAAGGGCTGGAACTACTGTATCTATTTTAGAATTTCCAACTTTAGGGGTTGGAATTATTGGTTCAGTTATGTTAGGCTATGTTGTTCGCTCTTCCACTGGAATAATGTTGGAACCGTTATCCAAAAAATCATAGTTGTTAATGGTGTGCTCATTGTGTAGCTGTCTTGACTCATTGGAAATAAATTTGACATACGGATGTACCTCTTCTAAGAACTGAACATATCTTGAAACGTAAATCCTTTTGCTTTCAAGATCATATATTCTATACCCCTTTTTTCCATTAGGATATCCAACAAAAATTCCTGGGTTAGAACGAGCAGCAAATTTATCACGAGGTTTATGATTTACATGCCCATAACAAAGACAACCAAAGTTCTTTAAATGCTCATATGCAGGTTTCTTCCCAATTAACATCTCATATGGGGTTTTATTTTTCAGATTGGAAAGTGGCATTCGGTTGATTAAATATGCAGTAGTTAAGACACATTCTCCCCAAAAAAAGATAGGAAGATTTGTTTGAAATCTTAAAGCACGAGCCACTTCGAAAATATGTCGATGTTTGCGCTCAACTATTCCATTTTGTTGTGGAGTATCGATACAATTGGTTTGGTGTTCCATGCCATGAGTGGAATAACAAGTTAACAAATCACAATGAGTGAATTCTAAACCATTGTCAATTCAAAATTTCTTACTATGTGTGTGGAATTGAGTATGAACCCAATTGAAGAATTGCAACAAATACTCTTTAGTTTCAGATTTATGTTTCATGAGAAAAACCCATGTAGCTCGACTGAAATCATCCACAATAGTTAGGAAGAAATGACATCCTGAGATAGATTTTGTTTTGTATGGACCCCATATATCACAATGAACTAAATCAAAAATCTATTGAGTTTTATTCATGCTGATAGGAAAGGGTGATCTTGTTTGTTTGGCTTTATAACAAGCATCACAAAATGAAGTTTTTTTGCAATCAAACTTAACTGACAATTTTGGAATTAACGAAATACGATCAAGTGGGAGATGACCCAATTGTAAATGCCATAAATATGCGGAAATCATGGTTTTTGCTATCAATGCCTTCCCCCCTTTTATTGACTCCAAATAGTAGAGTCCATCACTTTCCTTACCCTTTCCAATCAGCTTCCTCGAGTGTAAGTCCTGTATTACAAAGAAATCAGGCCAAAATGTTAGTGTGCAATTATTGTTGCGAGTTAATTTACTAACTGACAATAAATTAAAATAGAAGTTTAGAACTCCAAGAACGTGATTAAGATTTAATCTTTCCCTAAGATCAATTTGTCCTAAGGCGTAAATAGGAACATCTTTTCCATTGGGTATTTGGACAGGTGGTGTATCAAGGTGTGGTGCCACATTTGTTAAAGAATGAATATCATGAGTTATATGATTTGTTGCACCAGTGTCGACAATCCATTCACTTTCTGCCTTACCCGAGAAATTTGATGTTTCCATATTTGCTGATGGGTTACCTCCAGATGATTCTTGTTTATTCAGTAGTGCTTTCAATTGTTGCTGTTGATGGGACGTCAATCCTGGAATTATAAAGTTTTCTTCATCCATTATTGTTGCAAGAGCATTATTGGATGAGTTATGTGATTTTTGTTTTTTGTTTCCTTTACCAGGTTTATGCCAATATGATGGATAGCCAATCACCTTGAAGCAATGCTCATGATCATGGTTTGTCTTTCCACAATGTGAGCAAGGTGGGAATTGATGACGTCTTCCAGCACTATTCCCTTTCATCCGCCAATAGCTAAAAATGTACCTTATAACTCTTTCACACAAATATCTAATGGTTCTATTGACAAAGTAATTTTTCAATTAGTTAACACTTCGATAGTGTCTGACAGTGATAAGGGAGGAGAAGAAGTAGATCACCTAGGCAAGAACGCTGATGGAAATATCTAGTAATTTTATTTTCTATGCTTATGTTCCTTTATGCTATCCTATTATTTATGAATCGGAAAATTTTGATCTGGAATTTCCAAGGGGCTAGATCAAGCAATTTTGTTAATGTCATTAGAGATTTTTGCAGTCAATTCAAGTTATCCATCCTTGTCCTTATGGAAACCAGAGTTAGTGGCATAGTTGCGGACAAAGTCATTAAAAGCTTTGGTTTTTCTAACTTTTTTAAAATAGAAGTGATAAGTTTCTCTAGAGGTATATGGATTTTATGGAATAATTTTATTAATCTTTATGTCAATTCTTTCACTTATCAATGGGTGAATTTGAGAATTTCATGTTCGGAGCTATCAGATTTTATTTTCACTATGGTTTATACTGATCTTGTGGATTTTAACAAAGGAAATTATGGGATGACATTATCAAGCTTAGTTCTTGCTATTCGAAACCTTGGTGTTTGGCTGGTCATTTTAATTCCTTTCTTTATGCATATAAAAAATCAGGTGGCTCCACTAGAGGCAGTAAACCATGTCCATTATTATAGGATTACATGAATAAATGTAAGCTAATAAATCTTGGTTCTCAGGGGCCTAAGTTCACTTGGCAAAAGGGATGCGCCCAAGAAAGATTGGATAGAGCAGTGTGTAATTTACAGTGGTGGCACATGTTTGAAAATTCTGCTGTCCAACATTTACCTATAGTGGGTTTGGATCATCTACCACTCCTTTCTCTTAGCAACAGCTCTGTTCCAAAACATGCTGTTCCTTTTTGATTTTTAGCTCTTTGGCTTCTTTATAAGGATTTTTCCTCTTTTGTTAGTGATTTTTGGAATTTGAAAGAAAACATTAGCACAGCTATAACATCCTTTGCTAGTTAAGTTACAGTCTAAAATAAAAAAGTCTTTGGCAACATTTTTTGGTGGAAGAAGAATCTCTTGGCAAGGTTGAATGTATTAGCCAAGCACTTGAACACAGGCACTCATATTTTCTCTCATAGTTAGAGTCTAAAGTGAGGTGTGAATATGAAAGTTTGTTATGTCAGGAGGAATTATTATGGAAACAAAAATCTAATTTGGATTGGCTGATGGAGGGGAACAAAAATACCAAATATTTTCACAACAAACACCTAATTAAAAATCACAAATTAAAAATTGAAAGACTTCAATTGCCAGATGGTAGATGGAGTTCAGATAAAGCAAAGTTAAAAGAAAAGGCCATGTTATATTATGCTCATCTTTATTCAGAGGATAGAGATTTTACTCTGGCTTACCTCGTTAGAGGTCGATTTGTCAAGCTATCGATGCGCCTTCTTAAAAGGGTTGATGCAAGGTTACTGAGGCCAAAGTTTGTGAAGCCATCTTTAGCATGAAACCTTTTAAAGCTCCTAGTAATGATGAATTGTGCCCTAGATTTTTCCAAAGCAATTAGGAGATTGTCAAACATTTAATTTGCTGCTTTGTTACTAATAGTTTGAATGGGAAGTATTTTGATCCTCTTCTTTGCCAAGCTCTCATTACTCTCATCCCCAAAAGAATAAACCTACTACCATCTTGAACTTCAGGCCGATTAATTTACCCTCAGTAGTCTTTAAGGTGTTGATGAAGGTTATCTCTAATTGAGTTAAACCATATATGGTGAAATTCATTAGTCAAAACCAATCCAGTTTTGTTGTTGGAAGACAAATCATTGATAATATCCTTATTACTCAAGATGTGGTTCATTCCAAGAATAATAAATAAGGAAGGAAGGGATGAATGATCATAAAAGTGGATCTTGAGAAAGCTTATGATAGATTATGATGGAATTTTATTTATGATACTTTGATTTATGCAGGTTTATCGAATTCTTTCATTCAAGTCCTAATTAATAGTTGGGAGTGTAGCAGTGTAGGGAGTGTAGCAGTGCAATGAGTGTAGCAGTGCAAGGAGTTTATGCAATGGTGAGGTGTTCATCTCCTTTAAGCTGACCAGAGAAGTGCGCCAAGGAGATCTACTATCTTCATATATTTTTGTCCTTTGCGTGGAGTGGTTATCTCAGGTGATTAATAAAGCATAGAGGAGGGTCTGTAAAAGCCAGTTAAAATGGGAAGAAATAGATTTCCTATCTCATATTTGTTTTTTTTGCCAATGATCTTCTTTTTTTTTACGGAGGCTTTAGAGACCAATATCTTAATTATTTGTGATGTTCTAGAGGACTTCTGTCAATATTCAGGGCAAAAGATTAAAAAATGTAATTCCTCTCTTTTTATTTCGAAAAATGTCAATACTGAATTAAAACAAAAGTTGGAAGAAAGGTTAGGGTTCTCTATTACTTTTAGTTTGGGTAACCATCTTAGGGTGCCAATAATTAATGGTAGGAATGGCAAGCATTATTTTTAGTACCTAATAGACAAAATAAAAAATTGACTGAGTGGATGGAAGGCCAACTCTCTCTCTTTTATGGGACGTGTCACACTGGTTTAATTAGTTTTAATTATAGTGCTGGTTTATGCTTTACAAACCGTGGTGTTTCCTCAAGTAGCCTACAACAAGATTGAGGGGTTATGACGAGAGTTTTTACGGGTTCAAATTCTGCTTAAAGAAAGATTCACTTGATCAAGTGGAATAAGCTATGTATGTCTAAAAGCAAAGGAGGTTTGGGCTTTTGTAATCTCATGGTTTTAAATCAAGCTTTCATGGTGATGTAAGTTTGGAGATCTATAAAAGAACCTAATGCATTTTGGGTGTAGTTGCTACATAGGAAGTGTGGTATAAAGAATCATGAGGGTAGCATTAGTCTACAATCAAGCCATTGCACTATGGTTTAGAGAAACTCGCTTAAAATCTATTCTTTTATCTTGAATAATATTAGCATTTATCTCAGATCTGGCAGTCATGTGAGGTTCTAGTACGACAAATGGTATGGCAACTTCAGGTTGATTGATCAAGCCTTGAAAGAGGTTCTAGAGGACATATTATAGTAGAAAGTAAAGGATGCCATAATGAAAATAGGCTGCTGGGACTTATCCAAGATTAGTCCTCTGATTTCAATTAAGGTTATAAAACAAATTAGTGAGGTTTTACCTCCGAATAACATGATGGGAGCTGATATAATCATCTGGAAGTCCATGGCATCGGGGAATTTTTTCATTAAAGTAGCTTATGAATTACTCAATGGTGATTCAAACAACATGGAGAATTGCAAGTGGCAGATGGTATGGAAGTGGGGTGGTCTTCAAAGAATAAGGAGCTTCATTTGGCTTTGTTTTCACAATAGATTGTTAACAAATTTGGAAAGAACACAAAGGCACTTAGTTATTTCAGGTTTTTGCTCTCTCTGTAACAGTGTTGAAGAAGATTTATTACATGTTCTTCAGGATTGCCATAAAGCAAATAAGGTTTGGGATGGGTTGCTCAATATATGTGAATGGGTTATTTTCTTTGCTGGTAATAAAATAGAGTGGCTGACTTTAAATTTGAAGGGAAAGTTTGCAAGTCGGTATGCTATAGATTGGAGAATCGTATTTGGGTTCACGATGTGGCATGGTGGAGAAATGAAGAATTGTTTAATAATTCAATGATTCCTTACCAAACTAAAAATAAGATCATCATCAATGAAGTTAAAGCTGACTTGTTATGCTTGTCTTCCATGAAAAAAATTGCTCACTCAAGGAGGGGAGCTAATGGTGTGGTGACAAAGTGGCAACCATCAGAAGTGGGTTGGGTGGCTTTAAATGCTGATGGAACCTCTCAAGATGGTTATAGTTGTAGTATGGCTGATGGGGTATTTTGGGATAATTTTTGCTCTAAGTTAGGAGATTTTTCCTTACAGCTAAATAATGCAGGATCTCTTTACTTAGAATTTGGGCAATAAAGCGAAGTCTGGAGTTAGCTTAGGCCAAAAGATGGAGAGAAATTCTGGTGCAATCTAATAGTCTTGAGGTAGTTAATAATTTAACCAATAGAGTTGACATTGATTATCATCTTTTAGAACTTGTTGCTGACATTAATAGGCTTTTGGACCGAAACTGGCAAGTGAAGATCATATATGTTAAGAGAGAAGCTAACTATATATTTGATTCTTTAGCCAAGAATGGAGTCTCTCAAAATGACAACTTCAGTTGGTTCGATGTTCCTCCCTTATGTGTTAAGGAGCTTCTAATGCAAGACAGTAGGGAATTAAGCACCCTAAGATTTTCTTATTTGTAATTCATTTTCTCTTTTTATATAAAAAATATTATCTTATCAATTAAAATATACAGATATATATTTATATACAATATACATAAATCAAATTTACTTAAAGTTAAGATATGAATAACTTATAAATGTGGCATACCTTATAATATATCTCTTTCTATCTTTTCTTTTTTTTTTTTTAATTTTAAGATAACTTTGTATTTCTTTTAAATTTACATAAATAGAATAGTAGAGTAAATAAATTCTTTATAAATGTTATTTCTCTGTCTTTCAAAATTACACTAATAGAATTTTTTGGGTTAATTATACATTAAGGCCTATACTATAGGGTATTTTTCAATTTCGGACCTAATATTTGAAACCTTGCAATGTTAGTCCTCAACTTTGAATCTCATTTCAATTGTAGGACTCCATCAACAATTCCATTAAATGCTAACAAAACTTGCTGACTCAGCTAAATAAGTAAGCCCAACATGCCAATTACGTTGTCATGTCACCTTCTTATTTTTCCCTGCTTCTTTTCGGTGCGTTATACTCTCTCTCTCTCTCCAAATCAAAATGCTCCTCTCTCTATAAATCTAGGTTTTTGGAAGATTTAATTTAGATGCTTGGTTAATCACTTTTTTTTTAAATGCTATCTAGTTTTTTTTTCCTTCTCTCATCCATGCCTTCTCTTCGTCACACCTCTCCTCCTCCTTTCCTCAATCTCCCATTACTAATCCTTCTCTTATCTATCATTGCTTTCCTTATCTTCTTCCTTCTTATTTTTACTTCTTTTCTCTTCTTTTCTTCCCATAAACTTTGCCCAACTATTGTTGCCAAGAAAAGTTGGGATTTTCTCAATGTTTTTCTTATCTTATTTGCCATCCTCTATGGGATTTTTTCTAGAAGAAATGATGACAATTTGGCTTCTGGTTATGATGGTGATAACACCACAACCAATCACAATGTTATTCACAGTAAAGATGAAGAAACCCACTCTGTTTCTAGCCATTGGTTTGATTAGTTTTCTACTTCCACACCGACTACTGGTGGCAACCTTAGGAGGTTAAAGAGGAGCAGTAGCTCTTATCTAAATCTCAAGTAAGAGTCTTTATGGGGAATCAGGGATAATCGATCTTGGTTCTTTGATGATTTTGAAATTTGCTGGTGTTAATCTCCGCTAGTATCATTTGAATATGTTCACCATTGGCGAGAGGGTTCTCTATTTGAAGAATCTAATAATGTTAAAGAAATTCCAGTTGATACTTTTGTACTTTGTTCCACTTCACTATCACCGTGCGTGATTGGCACCACCATCTCCTGCACCTCTTACTCTTCCTCTGCCCCTACCTTCACCTCCAGTAAGAAGCAATCATAGACAGAGGTGAACTTATCAAATAGTTTCCCATAAAAAAATGAAGAATCGGTCATAAACATAAACATTCAGCTCATTGAGATATACCGTTAAGAATTCAAACATAATTTTGAAAGCAGAGTAAAAAATAGTGAACAGAGTAATTACCAGATTTTGATGATATTTAGCTTGTGTGGCTTCTTTCGGTTTATTTTAGCCTTCATAGTAGCAACCATCCTTCATACGACAACACGGAGAAAATAGATTCACATTAGGCACAATAATTTGAAAAAGACAATAAAATAAATAATCAAAGCCAACACAAACTAGACAACATCTAAATTAAATCTTCCAAAAACCTAAATTTATAGAGAGAGGGGCATTTTAATTTGGAGAGAGAGAGAGAGTAGAGTGCGCATGAAAGAAATGGGGAAGAAGAAGAGCATGATATAGCAGCCTAATTGGCATGTGGGGCCCACTTATTTATCCGAGTCAGCAAGTTCTGTTAGCATTTAACGGAATTATTGACAGAGTCCCTCAATTTAAAGAGGAGTCAAACTTGGGACTGATATTATAAAATTTTAAATATTAGGTACAATATTGAAAAGTACCTTATAGTACAGGCTTTAATTTGTAAATAACCCTTTAAACTATATATGTATAGTTCTTTATGAACTATAAGATGTTTATGTTGATTCTGACTTTGCTTGTCTTGCTTATAGAACCAACTTGTTTTGAAGATGTAGCAACTAAAGAGGAATGGGTAACAATAATGAAAGAAGAATTGGTAGCCATTAGAAAAAATCAGACTTGGATTTTGGTTGATTTGCCTAAAGCAAAAGATGCTATTGGACTCAAATGAATTTTCAAGTCCAAATTTAATTTAGATGATTCACTAAAGAAGAACAAAGCTCGTTTGGTTGTGAAAGGGTATGCACTAAGTTCCAGGCACCGATTTTTCTGAAACTTTTGCCCCTGTTGCATGTTTGGATACTGTTAGATTATTTTCTAGCTATGGCTGCTCAAAATGTTTGGCCTATTTACCAATTGGATGTAAAATTGGCTTTTCTTAATGGTGATTTCGTTAATGATGTATATGTTGAGCAACCAAACGATTTTGAGGTGCATGGGTCTAAACCCAAAAGTTTATAAATTACATAAAGCACTCCATGGGCTAAAACAAGTACCACGAGCTTGGTGGGATCTCTCTCTGTTAAAAGAAATATGTTGCAGATTTGTTAAAATGATTTGGGATGTTTAATTGTAAGGCTGCTACAACTCTATTTAATGCTAATGATAAATTACACTTGAAAAATAGAGTTGAGAAGGTAGATGCGAAGTTCTTTAGAAGTTTGGTGAAAGGTCTAATATATCTCACACACTCTCGACTGATCTTATGTTTGCAAAAAGTTTGGTTTCACATTTCACGTATAATCCAATCATAAATCATCTTGGTACTACTAGAAGAATATTGAGATATGTTCAAGGCATTATAAATTATGGAGTAAGGTATGTGAAAAATGTAAATAGTAATCCTATGGCTTATACGAACAATGTAAATAATATCAAAAACACAAGTGACGAAGAGTAGATCTAAGAAAAAAATGAAAAGTGAAAGAAAAAAAATAAAAAAACTTATAGCCAAATCGGTGAGTCACGACCTTGACTCGGTCTGAGTCACAGCCTAGACTCAATTCAAGTTATGGGTTGGACTCGGGCAAATTGAGCAGAGTAGTTAAAATTCATTTTAGGCCAAGTTACAACTTAAACTCGCTTGAGTCACGACCTTGACTCGGTTCGAGCCCTATTTTATGGCTTTTTGCCTTTTTGGACCATTTTTTTGTGACAAAAACACAAAATTCTTTAAAAAAAACTCATAAAACATAGAGAGATCATTGAACTTCAAATTCTTTGTATTTTAAGATAAAATACCTTTCTCATTAAGTAATTCTAACAAAAGCCAACTCAAGACCCAGTGTTTACATAGAGCAGAGACTGTAAAAGTTTGGTTAGAGCTGCCAGGCCTTCTAATGATTCAAGAGTCATTTCATTTAGTATTGCCTTGGTCTTGTCCAGTCCTACCTGACTTTTTATCCTTCTCTTCACCTCTGTGCTAAGAATTAGGTGGTGTTTTACTCAATGAATCATTAAAGTCTTGGCACCTCATATTTTGTCCTAGAGCATTAATAATAACTTTCAGATTGAGGTTCTGAATGTCCATTGTGACAACATTGAATCATTCAACATAAGCACGTAGGGCCTCACCTTTCTCTTATTGGACTAGGTAAAAGCCAGTTGAGACCTTGGTATGCCAAATTGCCACTATTAATTTTGCAATAAACATGTCACTAAATTGTTTGAAGTTTTCCACTGAGTGCTTAGGCAAATTCTTGAACCATATTTGGGAGAACTCATTGAGAGTTTGAGGTAGGATCTTGCACAGGGCAGCATCCTCATGGTGTGAACTAGCAAGTGAGCTCAAGGATTAGTGTTGCCATTGTACTTGGGCAGGTGTGGCAACTAAATTTTGGGAAAAGGGGTAGCTCATACTTTTTTAGACAAAAGAGATCAAAAGTTGCCCCAATATTGTAGGGTGTTTATGTTATGATACTTCTGTATTCTTTCTTTACAGAGTTTCTTGAATTCCTCAGCAGTCAAGGTGATAATGATGTAAGCACTAGGTCTTGAGGAGGCATTTGTCAGGGTTACTTGATGAGAAAAATTGCTCATTTAAAGACAAAAAAATGGAGGATGATAGACTCTTAGTAGTATTTAAATTATTTTCTTGGAAAGCCTTTTTAAAATATTGCCGAGCTTAGCCTGTGTAGTAGATTGGCTCAAGGCAGGCAAGTGGTGAATATGCCCCTAGCAGGGATCTTGAAATTTGAGTTAGGAGTGTCTAAAGGCCTTACACGATGTACATTTACAGCCTACATACTTGTATGGTCGAAGAATATTCATCATTTAGCCTTAAAATATATATATTTTTTTGTTTTTGGAATGCACGGCCTTGCATGAAGGAGTGTACAACTGTGCAATCCAAAGAATCTTGCCTTTTCAGGCAAGTTGGCCACCTTTTGGAGTGTACAGGCGTGCATACCATATGCATGCCCGTACACTCAAACGGTGGTGTGTTTCCCTATAAGGCAAGTGGGCAAGTGGGATGCACTGCCGGAGTGTACAACTATGCATACCCATGGTACGACCGTACACTCTACCTTTTATAAGCATCCTCCGAATCTTAGGAAAGGGTTGGCCTTTTTTTTTGGTTTGGCTTTTTGGTTGGTGGATTTTAGCTAAGTTATAACTTAGAAAGGAAAGTCGGAAGGAAGTTTTAGAAACTTCTAAAATAGTCTAAAAGCTTTCTAAGGTAAAAGTGAACTTTTGGCTTTTAGCCTTTAAGTCTTTAATCATTTCTTAAGTATTTCTATACCACAAAGGGTCTATATATTAGACATTCGATAGTCTAATCGAGTAAGTACACTGAAGGTAATATAAAAGGCCTTTCTCAGTATTTTCATAATTACAATAAATTTTTATCATTCTTCTCATCTATTAGTCTCTATTATATATCAATCTCTGTTAGATTTAAGTCGTGAAACCCTATCAAAGGGGTATATTGCTGTGTGATAGAAATTTTTAGGACGCCTTCTTTAACTTCTGTTTTGTCCATTTCCTTTAAAATCGTTTTTTATCAAAATAAAACTCGGTTTAAAAGGCTCATCTTTATACTTAACTTTTCCTTTTTGCTCCCTTTTGGATTTGCTGTTGGCAAGGACCCCACTTTAAAAGGAAAGAAAACTCGCTATTATCAGGTTGATACGAGTCATTTGATGTGCATTCGCATGCCAAATGATGCATGGTCCAAAATGTATTTTTTACTTTTTGAGGCAGGTGAGCCGACTGCATGTCATCAAACACACTCTTTTGCATTCTTTGACATGTGCGCTAGACCTTGCCTTTTCACTTTCCTTTCACTTTAAGAAAATTTTGTGGATGCTTTCTTTTCATTTTTATTATCATTACCATTTTTATTGTTATTGTTATTATTATTACTATGGCTCCCGAGAAATAATGCTCCTTGTAGACATGACCAAGAAAGCGCTCCAGGTAAGCCTACTGTCCTTTCCTTTACTGTAAAAATACTTTTTCGAACTTACATAGAAAATGTCACTAAAAGTTTATATAGTAATTAATTGGGATGTTTCATTAATAAAATCAGACCAACGTCCACATTTTTGACTAGGAAACTCGCATGTAAAAATTAGCCTTTAAATAATGTAAATGATTTTTGTATACAATTAAATAACATTGGACGCTTCTTAAATAAAACTTGGGCTAATGAATCCCTTTCTTTAAGATCTTGCAATGAAACGCTTCTTCAATAATTTACATGCGTGGACCAAAGTCCTCAATGAAACTGCTCGATTTATGGATGTCTTTATCACTTTATTCTATGCCAAGCTTTACCGCTTTCTTACATGATTGGGTGCGCCTTTAATCTCTATAGTTGCTATACTCTTGCATGAAAGTAAAAGGGATAATACAATTAATCTAAAATTTGTTATGTCACATTTGTTAAAAGTAAAAATAAGAGTGGAATTTTGTACCCTCTCTGGGTTTTTTGGCCTCATAAGGTCAGAAATCCCTCATTTTTCAATGTTCTATTGGGTGACAACAACTTACTATGTAAACCTTATGGTGCTCAACCAGATACCTCCTGGTCATTGATCATTAGTGATAAGATAGGGACACCTTGATGTGCCACGTCACACTTTTCAAGGTTTACAATTGTGGCAAGTTAAGTCGAGTCACTTTCTTATCACGAAATGACCATTGGCTTGGATGAGGAACATCAACCTAGTTCTGATCCTAAAAGTGGGATCAAACTACTAAAGGTCAGAGGTTTTTTCACTCGAACTCAATGATCCCTTGGTCCCGGGGGTGAAATCGGGTGTCAGTGACTCGAAAAAAGGAGACAAAAGCAATTGAGGGGCGGGCTTGCATCACAACGAAGCCTAATATTGGCAAAGCAGAAAAGGGTTGTCGATGTTGCGGGTGCCATTACGATGATGGCTTAGGAATTTAGTTGACTCCATTAAGATCATCTTCGGTTAAGGTGGGGTGATAAAAAGTAGGCGGAGGTGGTGTTTAGGTTGCTATAAGAGATAAAGCTAAGAGGAAAACTTAAAGCTGTAGACACCGTGACTTAAGGTAGCCTAGATTAAGGTTATTCGATGATGAGAAAATAATGTATTGCTGACAGCAGGTTCAGATCTTGAAGCTCCGATCGTGGATTTATCACTTTCTCTTAAAGATTTTCATGATTCTCTAAAAACTCTCAAAACTTTTACGAGTGTTTTAACAAAATAGGTAAAAAATCCTAATTTTGGACTATCAGTGGTGACAGACGGTTGTCTGTCACTTGAGGGGTAGCCATATGTGGGTATTCATCTCCAAAACAGTGTAAAATAAAGGCATTTTGGGAAATCTGGGGTCTAGTGATAAGGGATAGCCATCCCTCACTCACAGACGCCCATCCCTAGGTCAAAACCCAGATTTTCCTATGTTTTCCTAGAATTTCAAAAGAGGAAGGAGTTTGGAAAAGGTTCAGGTCCAAATTTTGTGGATTTTATCCCCTAATCTAGCGATTTTTGAGTTATAATCAAATTAAAACTCTTTCTTAGGTATAAAAGCATAAAAATTTAGGATTTTGAAAGGGAGGAATCATCATTCTTTAAGGAAAGAAGCCATTAGAGAAGGAAAAACGTTAATTTCTTTTCTCTCCCTAGAGGTTTATACTTAGCAATCTTTTGACAGAAACAAAAATGAATGTCATATTTTCTTTAAGGATCAAGGAACATGATTAGGAGCAAAGATATGGACTTTAAAGATCATAGATTCAAAATATCTCATGAGAGTAATATTCTAGGCTCATTTATTTCTTTCTCTTTCTACCATTTATTTACTCAATTGTATGATTATTTGGATGTTAAATTGATATATTTCAACTATTGAGAACTGAATAACATGCTTACCTATTGGAACATGATTCATTTCTAGTTTGTGTGACATATTAGAGGCATGACTATCAAAGAATTCCTCCATTATTTGTCGTTTTGAAGTTCTTCTCTTTTAACATGTAATGTGATGCATTTCTTAATTTAATTCAATTTGGTGTAATTTTTAGTGTTTTGATATGTTTCAGCATGATTCGGTGATTAATTATCGTACATTTAGGGCTAAGATATCTATTTGTATAATTTCTTGCATTTTTTCTTTTGTTCTGTAATTTTTGCTCTGTTCTGTAAGTGAGAGACAAGAAAAAGATGTGAGGGATGGTTGTCCTTCGCCCAAAGGAAGGGATGTCCTTTTGCCTCCTTCCTAGCCATCTCTCGTTTCCTTTCTAGCCATACCTAACTTCCTTTTGGCCGTCGCTAGGGCATTTTTTAGGATTTTTTATGTATATTAGATTTTTTTATGCCTTTTATTTTAATACTTGTTTTATACAGTATTTGTGCAACATTTGGCATTTTTTGTTACTGTATATGTACTATTGCACCTATAATCAGCTTGTTTGTAGATATAAATTATATAGATATTTTATCATTAATGCTATTTAATTTGTTTGTTTGTTCTTTTGAGTAATTGATATATTTATGGTCATAGAGGACATATAATATTTGCATGGGAAGTCGTGCTCCCGCTTTGGTTGACCTCTTTATCCGGGTTACCTAATTTTTTTCTCTTATTTATTATGGTTATTATATTGTTATTTATTTACTTATTCTTATAGTGTTTTTATTATTATTTTGGATGTATTATTTTAAGGATGTAATAGGCAGCAAAAAATTATTTTTGCACGCTTAACGATAAAATTTCATTTGAAATCATTTTTACTAATTAATTAGATTTCCTTTAATAAATATGGACCAATGTCCAATTTTTTTAACCCAAATTCACAATATAATGAAAACCTTTTTGTAAATTCTCATAAGGGAACCAACGTTTCCAAACTAATTAATGGCCTTTTTTATGTATGATATTTATCTGTCTTTCTTTTGTATATTATTTGGGATGATTTGCTTATATAATAATCTTTAAAAAGGAATTTATTTATTTGCCACTTTCTTTATTTGATTGGGATGTTTACTTAAATTATATTGCTTGCATTACATAAGAGAGAATAAGGAATTAATTCTAAAACTCAATTATAAAATAACACCTAACCAAGACGCCTAATAAAAGGGATGTCTCGGACACCAGTCTCTGTTTGGGCATCAAAATAAGGTAGAGATTCAATTCCCAATATTTTATTGGGTGGCGACTCCATAGCACCTGCCTTTTTAAGCCCACTAGTAGACATCTTCATGGGTTGACCTTCAGCAATAATTGGGATTTATACTTTTTATTGCGAAACGGCTAGTTTATGATCAAAAGCGATCCTCCTCCGATCTCAAGCCCTAAAAGTGAGCCTCCGAGAGCGAACCCGAAACAAAGAGCGGGCTCTGACGTACGTCATAGTGGCGACTCCACTGGGGATGAAAGAGACCTTGCTCTAGAAAGCATCTTGGTTAAGTTTTTTATAATTGGGTTTTATTAATTAATCCTCTCTCCTTCCTAAATTGCATTTCTTTTATACATCTTAGAGCTTTAGAATTAAGTTAAGCATCCCTTTTTATCCCAAAGCACACCTTACATTCACTTAGTGTAGGGAGGTACCAAGGAGATTCACCAACCTAAGTCTAGTACTAAATGGTATATAAAATGGTGACCCATCAATCGTTATGCTCATGATGAGCTAAACCTATTAGTAGGGACCATGCTTGGGTAGCCCTAAAGTTTCATCACCCTTGACTCAAGTCTATGTAATGACATTAGCAACTTCCCCTAGGTCGTATAACCATAATAATCTTTTGCTTGCTATGTGGACCTTTATTTATTGGCCAAAATCAAACACATTAGAAGGGTATCATTCAAAGGCTTTTAGAACCCGATGGGCCTAACCTGATCTGTCCGAGTAAGTCAAAATATGTAATAATAAAATTTCATGAGTCTGCGCTTTCAATTAGAGAGAGATTATTCTGTCGGTTTTCCATCGTGGACTACCTAGGACTAAGCCTACCTAGGAAAAAGACTGCATGACCTCCTATGTTAGAGTAACTAGTTTAAAAGGCTTGATATATGCTTGTGTGTATTTGTAATTGATGTCTAACAAAATCATGCATTGCATTCATACATCATGTATATACCATATACATGCATCATTTATCATGCATCATCCCTAACATCTGATTCTCGCAGCCATTATAGACTCATCTAAGTGGTCTAGAGGGTCAAATGGGCACCTGGTTTAAAGGTCCATTTCCAGTCTTCTAAGATCAGATTTTGGTTTAAATTTAGGTTCAGAGGTCAGTTTTGAGTTGGGTTTCAGTCAGTTATCGAAAAGCGGCCAAAAAATAAGGTCAAAAATGGCAAATGATGAAATGAATAAGGCTGAAAGAGGAAATGAAATTGGAAGAGTCACTGATGATACTACAACAAGGTTTCCATTCTTTAGGGAAAAAGGCAAATTTCACTCTTATTGGGCCTTCAACAGCAAAGGATGACTTAGGCCGAAGGATGGATAGGCATCTATAGGAATTTGAGGAGAGAATGTTAACTATAATCAGCGAAATGGTGGCTTTTATAGCACCTAACGCTAGGCCTCAGCCTGTAGCACCTGCTCACGAGATAGCGGAGCCGACTCATGTTAGGAATGCTACCCTCGTCGATGCTATTATGCTTCGAGATCTACCTAGGAGGGAAATGAGGCATAATCCTGAAGATGATTTCATAGAGGAAGAGGATAAAGATTATATTCCTCCAATGATGAATATGTGAATAAGGGGTCCGAATGCTGAGGATCCGGCTTTCAAGAAAATAGAGGAGAATATAAAAGTTATGTCTAGGCTCTTATTCACTGGTAAGGGGATGAACCCCAAAGATAGGGATATAGATGGGGACGAGCCGCTGCCCTAAAGGTTTAAAATGCTAAACTTGCCTTGGTTTGATGGTACCTCAAACCCTTCAGCTCACATTAAGTAGTATAAGCTAATTATGGAAGGGACTACTCTGTCTAAGAAATAGAAGGTAGAATACTTTTGCT
Source organism: Excoecaria agallocha (assembly GCA_037975025.1). Lineage (NCBI taxonomy): Eukaryota > Viridiplantae > Streptophyta > Magnoliopsida > Malpighiales > Euphorbiaceae > Excoecaria > Excoecaria agallocha. Next base: position 11,552,159 of record CM075819.1, on the reverse strand, counting down.
TGAGCTTGACTGGGATTGTAATAAACTTGTATTACAATTTGGATATGAGAACTAAAGAGGTTTGGGACCTATTGAAAGAGGAGTTTCTCAAACATATGACTGCAGTACGAGGATGGAAGTCAATTTGAAGGACCTTAAATTACTCCAATAAAAGCATGATGAGTCTTTCCATGAGTACCTCACTAGGTAGAGAAACAGGGTGATGGAGATGAAGAGGAAACCCAACACAGTCGATCAGATCAGGTTGTTTATTTAGAATGCAAGTATATATTTAAGAGATGGTTTGAAAATAAAGGGTCTAAAAGACTGGGAATCCTTGAAAGGTATAACTATAAAAGCTGAATGAGAGTATTTAGCCAGAAGGGCGAATAGTGAAAATGTGAGAAGGAATTTCGATGGCAATAAGGCTGTTAGGAATAGTAGTGGACAGAATAGAGGTGAAAAGACTACAGAGGTATCTGCTATGGAAATTAGCTAACAAAGGCATTATTCTGACTTGAAAAAATCACTGCCTTGGGTGTTGAATAAACTAATTAAAGAAGGAAAGATTTAGCCACTACCGTCAAGGCCCGTCAAAGAGTCAGGGCCTATCCTACCCATAGGGAGGATCAATATTGTGCATACCACCAGCACACTGGGCATTTAACTGATTATTGTCATACTCTAAGGAAAAAGATGCAAGACTTGATAGGTAGCAAGCAGATTTCAAACCTTGAGAAGAAGGATGAGAAAAAAAGGGAGGGTACAATGTCGTGCCCCTGCCTATATACATGATCAGGTCTAGCTTGTGAAAGACTTATAAAGGAATGAGTACTTGGTCGTTAATCGCTCCACCCTGAAAGTAACAAAGCTAGTTGAGAAAAATTAACCAGTTTTATGATTGACTATTGGAACACTCCTACAAAGAGTGAAGATAAAAGGGCTTTGGTGCCCATTGACATTTGGAGTTCAGCCAATGAAGATAAAAAAGAATTAGAGGAAGAAGAAGTGAAGGCAGTCATTAGGAGCCAGAGAGTAGCCCAAAAAATTGAAAGGCAACCGGCTTTCTTTCATATAGTCAGAAATTAGTTGAGGCCTTGAGCGAAGCTACTATTGCTACTACCATATCGCCCTCTGAGTTGCTGGATCTAGTTAGGGGAGGAACCGGGGAAAATGTAGTGTACTTTGATGCTGATTTGCCCATAGAAGGAAGGAATCATAACCATCCTCTTTACATCAAAGCTCAGATTAATTGGAAGCACACGGCTTGTGTGATAATAGATGACAAATTTTCTATTAATGTTTGTCCCCTGGTAGCAATTTCGGCCTTTGGATTGAATGAACACATACTAAGTAAGTCTGATTTGACCATTTCTGCATATGATAACTCTAAAAGGCAAGTTGTTGGGACTTTCAAGGATGTAATGAAGATAGAACCCATTGAGACTGAAGCTAAGTTTGTGGTCTTGTCCATCCCAGCAAACTTCTCTATACTCTTTGGGAGACCATTGTTTCATAAGCTGGGAGGAGTGCCCTCCATGTTGCACCATATGATTAAAATTCCTTACAATAGTTAAGTAGTCACTATCAAGGCAGCAAAAGAGAACCAGGTGTTTGTACTAGAAATAGCCAAATAGCAATTTAATAGGTTTTCATGTGGCAGTGATTAAAAATCAAGAAAATAAGGATGACTTTCTTGACAGTCCTTAAGTAATTAATATGCTTAAAATGATTAATTTCCTGCTTGAAGCTGGTTTAGGCAATAATTTCCATAGACCTCAGACTGCTATAACTACTAAAGGTCAGAAGGATAAGAAAGGGTTAGATTTCACAAATTTTAGTAAGAAAATAGAGGAAAAGAAGGCTGAGAAAATCCCCCACATTTTCAGAGTTTTATACCAGGTTCAGGTTTGTGCCTTTATTGTAGGAAGAATGAACCTGAGATGATAGATGGTAAGTTAGTATCGGGATTTGAGCTATTTAATGATGTATTCGACTGGGATCAAAGGATCATCAAGCCAGTTGAAGGCTTCTAGGATAAAGAGATCTTGCTGCACCATTTAGCTTAGGATAAAGAAGCACCAGAGAAAGTTATGATAAAGAAGCTACTTGCTACTAAGCTGAAAGGCAAAGAAAGATACAAGTCGAGGAGCCACCCAAAGCAAAACCTGAAATTGGAGAAATGCTTGATGCTGACAAGATTGTAGAAGATACTTTTATTGATGTTGTTTATGTTCCTGAATTATTTGATGAGAACAACATTTGCTCTCTTGATTACATTAATGAGATGAGCAATTTTGCTTACTTGTGTGATGTTTCTTCTGATTTCAATATGCATGATCATGATCATACAATATTTATATTTGATTTTAACTCAACAAACACATATTCATTCAATCTTAGAACCAAAGAAAACCCAAAAGAAATTTTACTAGCATTAGGTATAACTCTTGAGGAGAGAGAAAAATTTAAGAGAATATTAAGAAAATATGAACAAGTCTTCGCTTGGACTTATGACGACATGCCAGGGATAGATCAAGAAGTCACTAAACATGCCATTCAAACATACCCAGGTTACAAACCCGTTAAACAAAAAATTAAAAGGTTTAGGCTAGAATGGGCTGAGAAAGTTAAGGAAGAAGTTAAAAAGCAAATAGAGTCTAAGTTCTTAGTGGAAAGCAAATAAAGGCCAAGTTCTCAGTGGAAGTTTAATACCCCATATGGTTAGCGAACGTAGTTCCTATAGCAAAGAAAGATGGAAGAGAAAGAGTCTGTGTGGATTATAGAGACCTGAACAAAGCCTGTCCCAAAGATGATTTTCCTTTGCCTCATATAGATGTTTTGGTTGATAGTGCTGCCACTTGCATACCATGTATAGTTTCATGGATGGATATGCAGGGTATAATTAGATCCTAAACAAAATAGTGGATAGGATTAAAACAACTTTTATAACTGAATGGGGGACATATGCTTACCGGGTCATACCTTTTGGACTTAAAAATGCGAGAGCTACCTATCAAAGAATGGCCACTAAGATTTTAGATGATTTGATTCATAAGGAAGTAGAGGTGTATGTGGATGATATGATGATCAAGTTAGTTACTAGAGAAGGTCACTTCGAAGCATTAGAGAAATTCTTTCAGAAGATCAGTAAGTACAATCTTTGACTCAACCCGATGAAGTGCATATTTGGGGTTACTTTAGGAAAGCTTTTAGGTCATGTCGTGAGCCAAAAAGGTATAGAGGTAGATCCTAAAAAGGTAAAGGCCATTAGAGAAATTTCAGTGCCCTAGAACAAAAAGAAGTCAAGGGATTCTTGGGGAAAATTCGGTACATAAGTAGGTTCATCGCCAAGCTAACTTTGATTTGTGAACAAATCTTCAAGCTGCTTAGGAAAGATTAGCCCATGGTTTGGAACGAGTATTGTCAAAAAGCATTTGATACCATCAAGATTACTTGTTACATCCACCAGTATTAAGACCGCCTCAAGTAGGAAGACCTTTGATTTTATACCTAGCAATGAAGATAACTTGGTAGGGGCGCTGATGGCATAAGAGGATGATTTTGGGATTGAATATACAGTATACTATCTCAATAAGAAATTCCTCCCTTATGAGGAAAAGTACGTAGAAGTCAAAAAGATCTATTTGGCAGTCATTTGGACGTCTAAAAAGTTGAGACACTACTTCCATTCTTACAGGATACAAGTTGTGGCTAAATAGAATCCCTTGAGATACATATAAGAAGCCCTTTCATTGTTAGGAAAGATGGGAAGATGGTTGATTCTTCTACAAGAATTTGACATAGAATACATCACTAGAAAAACTATTAAAGGAAGAGCGATAGCAGAATTCCTAGTTGATCAACCTCTGGAAGGTGAGGAGATGACCTATGAATTCCCCGATGAAAACTTAACAGCCATAACAGTGCAAAGGTGGTAGATTTATTTTGATGGAGCTGTTAACAACGAAGAAGCAGGAATAGGGGTGATCTTTATTACCTCAGAGGGAGAAAAGATGCCATTAGCTAAAAAGCTAAGATACAAGGTCACGAATAATGAAGCAGAGTACGAATGTAATGACTATACTAGATAATCCTGATTACTGTTACTAATTACATACATTGATCCTATTAATTTTGTGATTTATCTGTTAATGATGCATATATGAGCATACATACATTTATACTATACATATCATATACGGTCAAGGTTATACTTTCACAGGCTATTAGAGATTATTTACATAACTGAATAATTACATGCCTTTAAATACAAATTTATCTTTATATAACCAAAAAGAGATGCAAAGTTAATCTCATATGTCAAAATGCTACTCCTATTCTGATGTCGGCTTGGGAGATTGTTGGCTTTGTCCCTGGACAAAAGTTCTACCCTACAAACCTATACGGATAAACACCCGTGCTAAGCTATAAAGCTTAGTGGTGAACAAACTAATATGCTGATAATCACTCACAGTGATTATCACCAAGCAAGCAATAATAGTATAAAATAAGTTCACATATATTTTATTGAATAAAGTAAAAATGAATAACAAAATGCACTATCGGAAGGAATGACTGTTTCATTAAATCATAGATTGAGTGATTATAAACTGTATATGCATATCATTCATCTTATAAATTTGCCTGCCTAATTTCCTGTGGGTGTGGATAATGGGTGTTGTGGATACCATAAGGTATCAAATCTGTGAATACCCAAAGGTATTAAATATGCGAACCCATTGGGTCAGAACTATGGTCTCATTTAGAGACAAACTGTGGACTCATAAGAGTCAGACTATAGGAGCTGTGATTGTAACCCTATAGACATGCCTATCTATCCACAACCAAGTCTTTAAGTGCAGGCATAATAAATCATATTTCAGATATTGTGAAATTGTATTCATATAATCCAATATAGCATTAATGAATGCAAAGTACTTTAATATCATGCATTGCTATCTTATATAATAAGAACAATCATATACTATCATATACTCATGCATTAATAGAAACCCACCTTTGCATTATTAAGCAAGCCTTACAATTAAAGAGATATATTTACTATATAACTGTAGTTTAGGATGATTTATAAGCTTAGGAAGGGCTTAGACAAGTCTAGACACCAAATTGAGTCACAAAAACCCAAGTATCAAAGAACAGAGAAGGGTCACGATTACTATGAAATTCATGGTAACCGTGAGATCAGACATATAATAGGGGTCACAGTTACTACCAGTTTATTAGTAATCGTGAGCCAAAATGCCCTTTAGTTCTAGACTAAAATTTAACTACCTCATGGTTACCAAGCTTTTAATGATAATCGTGAAGTAGGGTTACGAGCTCGGGTCACGGTTACTATGAATTCCTTAGTAACCGTGAGATGGCATAGCTTTGGCTTCTGGACCAAAAGTTCACTACCTCACGGTTACTAAGTCTAGGGTACTAACCGTGAAGTAATGCTACGAGGATGGGTCATGGTTACTATAAAACCTTAGTAACCGTGTTCCAGGGCATACTTTTGTTCTAGACTGAAGATTTAGGCACCTCACGGTTACTATGATATTCATGGTAACCGTGAGTCCTAAACCGCTCCGAGACTGATTTCCAGTCTAAACTTCTATACCATTTTTGACCTATAAAACAACAATTTTAGCCAAAATTTCCTTCAACAAAGTTGTAGGCATATATTTCTAGTTTCAAAAACACCGAAAATAATCTCAATAGGACCTATAAATCTTTAGATATTCAAGAAAAACCACAGACTATTCATGAAGACAAAATAACAACTACGGTCAGATTTCAATACCGATTTTCACTATCATGCAGTGAAAATCAGATTTTGGTTTCTTCTAACAAAATCAAGGTATACAAATCTAGTTTCTATAACAACTAGAATTTCATCATTTGGACATCTATAGCTCAAGATATGAGCAAATAGTACCAACTGGTCTTTTGATCTTTAAAAACAGATTTTTCATATCATGTAACAAAATTGGTGTTTTTCATCTCTAAGCCACTTCCAAGCTCAAAATCAACCATAAAACACATGAGAGAAACACTCAAGATCTCTCTCATGATAAACCATCAAATATATACATATAAAACCTAAGTTCCCATACCTTGTTAAGCTCCAAGTTTTCTTCAACCTTGAGTAGTCTCTTTCCTCTTTCTCTTGCTTGATTCTCCTTCTATAAACATAAGATACTTCTATGAAAATCCATTAAGCTATTCCATGGACCATATACATCAAAGAAGAAATATAATTACCTTACTATCAAAACCAAGTAAAACTTTTTTCCTTTTCACCAAAAAAAACCAAGAAATCTACAGAGAGAGAATGAGAGAGAGTTTAGGGTTTGTGGGGAGAGGAGAATGGAGGAAAATGACCTTTTACTTGGCTGACACTCCCACTAAAATATCTTCCTCTCCCTCAACTCAATTGGTCCAAATGTCATCTTTAAGTAAAACTTGTTATTAGGTCCTTTAACTTTCCTTTATTTCAAATTCTACCCCAAAACTTACCCTTTAGCTATGCAATTAGGTCCTTCTCTATACATTTATACTTAATTAAACATAGGCGCTAATAATTAATTAGTGATAGTTCTACTAGAGTATACTGAGGGGCATTACAACTCTCTCCCCCTATACACCATGGTGTTGCCATAATACTTTGACTAGGGGAATTTCCTTATTCCTCAACTATTTAACTTCTCTGGCCAAGATCTGTTTAGGCTCTTCATCATATGTATAATCAGATCTAACACTGATATCTTGTACTGGTATGATGTGTGACTCATCAGATCGATATCGTCAGAGCATCGAAACATGAAAAACATCATGCAACTTTGATAACTCACTGGGAAGATCCAGTCGATATGCTACCGTTCCAATTCGTTCTAAGATTCTATAAGGACCTATAAACCGGGGACTGAGCTTTCCTTTCCTTTCGAACCATAACACTTTTCTCCATGGGGACACCTTTAAGAACACTTCCTCACCAACTTGATATTCAATGCTCTTTCTTTTTAAGTCTGCATATAACTTTTGTCTGTCACTGGCTTCTTTCAATCATTGTTTGACAAGTTGAATCTTTTCTTCGGTATCTTTAACAATGTTAAGACCTGTCAGTTTGCTTTCAGTTAATTCTGTCCAGTAGGAGGGAGTTCTACATTTTCGACCGTAGAGAGCTTCATAAGGTTGCATACCAATGGTAGTTTTATAGCCATTGTTGTATGCAAATTCTATCAAAGTCACATATTTATCCCAGCTCCCGGGAAAATTTAAAACACAGCCTCTTAACATATCCTCTAACACCTGTATGATCCTTTTTGACTGCCCATCAATTTGAGGATGAAAAGCAGTACTAAGAAGAAGCTTTGTGCCTAAGGATTGTTGTAAACTTTTCCAAAATCTGGAAGTGAATCTCAGATCCCGATCTGAAATGATTGAGATTGGCACCCCATGCAATCTAACAATCTGGTCTATATACAACTCAGCTAACTTGTTCATCGAGTAATTGGTTCGAACCGGTATAAAGTGAGCCACTTTTGTCATTTTGTCTACTATGACCCACACAGCATCATGCTTCTTTTGAGTAATAGGTAAACCTGTAACAAAGTCCATAGTGACATTTTACCACTTCCACTGAGGAATGGGAAGAGGATTTAACAATCCCGAAGGAAGTTGATGCTCTGCTTTCACTTGCTGACATGTTAGGCATTTGGAGACATATTCAGTTACATCTCTCTTCATTCCTGGCCACCACTAAAACTATTTCAAATCTCTATACATTTTGTTACTAATGGGATACATGGTGAATACTATACTATGGGCTTCTTGCAAAAAAGTTCTCTTCAATTCTTTAACATCCGGCACACACAATCGATTCTAATAGTAGAGACCACCATCACTTCCAATTGAATATTCTATCGGACTTCCTATATGAACTGATCGAGCCAATTGCTGCAGCTTTTCATCATCTGTCTGTGCATTTATTACTGCCTGTCTGAGATTAGGGCGAGCTCGTAATTGAGCTAATAAAGTCCCATCGGAAGCAAACTTCCATTTATAATCTTGTAATAACAAGGTTGCCATCATTTTTCGGCTCAAAGCATCAGCCACCACATTTGCCTTTCCTGGGTGATAATCAACTATACAATCATAGTCTTTGAACAATTTTAGCCATCTGCGTTGTCTTAAGTTGAGATCTCGCTAAGTAAACAAGTATTTAAGACTTTTGTGATCTGTATAGATTTTGCACTTCTCACCATAAAGGTAATGTTGCCAAATATTTAAAGCAAACACAACTATTGCCAATTCTAAATCATGAGTCGGATAATTCTATTCATGAGGCTTTAACTGCCTTGATGCATAAGCTATTACTTTATCCTCTTACATTAATACACACCCCAATCCATTTCTCGATGCATCACTATACATAGCATATTCCTTATCCTCTACTGACTGGGTAAGAACTGGGGCTTCTATTAACATCTTCTTTAACTGTTCAAAACTGGTTTGACAATGATCTATCCATTCAAATCTGGCTTCTTTCCGAAGTAACTTAGTGAGTGGAGAGGCAATAACTAAAAAGCTTTTTATAAACTGCCTATAATAACCAGCTAAGCCCAAGAAACTTCGAACTTCTGGCACATTCTTAGGCGGCCTCCAATTTACTGTAGCCTCAATCTTTTTAGGGTCCACCCTTATGCCTTCTAAAGACACCACGTGCCCAAAGAAAGAAACTTCTTTAAGCCAGAACTCACATTTGCTTAGCTTTGCATATAACTGTTGTTCTCGTAAAGTTTGCAATACTATTCTCAAATGTTCTGCATTCTCCACTTCATCACGGGAATAAATCAGGATGTCATCTATAAACACCACGACAAACTGATCTAAATAGGGTCTGAACACCCTATTCATTAGGTCCATGAAGGCTGCTGGTGCATTAGTCAACCCGAAAGACATTACTAAGAATTCGTAATGACCATATCGAGTTCTAAAAGCAGTCTTCTGCACATCTACATCCTTAACCCGAAGTTGATAGTATCCCAATCTCAGATCAATTTTTGAAAACACTCCAGCACCTTGCAACTGATCAAAAACATCTTCAATTTGAGGTAAAGGATACTTATTCTTCACAGTTACCCTGTTGAATTGTCTGTAGTCTATACACATTCTCAATGTACCATCCTTTTTCTTAACAAACAACACCCATGTGCCCCAAGGTGACACACTGGGCTTGATGAAGCGTCTATCTAACAATTCTTGTAACTGAATCTTTAATTCCTTTAGTTCTGTTTGTGCCATTCCATAAGGTGCTCTAGAGATAGGAGCAGTTCCAGGCAAAGTATCAATAGATAACTCGACTTCTCTCTCTAGTGGCAAACCCGAAAGTTCTTCCGAAAAAACATCAGGAAACTCATTAATCACAGGAACATCTTGAAGATTGACTATCTCCCTCTTAGAATCAATAACCAAAGCCAAGTATGCTTCACATCCTTTTCTAAGGAATCTTTTTGCTTTCATAGTAGAGATAACATTGGTTAAGGGTTTAGACTTAATACCCTGAATCAATGTCTCTACTTCTTCACCATCCTTAACTATTACCATTTTAGCTTTACAGTTCACTATGGCTTGGTATCTAGAAAACCAATCCATACCTAGGATTACATCAAATTCATGAAAAGGTAAAACAATTAAGTCAACTGGGAACTCTCTCTCTTGAATCCTAATAGGGCAATTTCTATAAACTTCATTTACATGTATACTGTGGCCCAAAGGACTGATTACACATATATCATAATTCAGATGATAAATAATAGATACATTTCTACCCAGCTCCCCATCACAAATATATGAATGTGTAGATCTTGGGTGTATAAGCACATACACATCAGTATCAAAGAGGGAGAATGTACCAGCTATGACCTCAGGAGCATCAGCATCTTCTCGACCTTTCATAGCGTAAGCTCAAATATGAGGTATGGGAGCAAAAGGTTGATCCACTGTCTCAGAAACATTCCTGGACTGGGCTCTAAACTGGCTCGATCCGCCTCTACCTCTACCACGACCTCTACTAGAAAAGGGTGCATTAAAAGCTCCTTGATTACTTTGTTGACTGGAGGCTTGCTCCTGCGTCATAGGACAATTTGCCATAAAATGCTCTATGCTGCCACATCTGAAGCAAGCATCCGTGAGCATTCTACAAGTGCCCTAATGTCACCTAAAACAATAGGTACATTATGGAGCTGGACCTCTGCCTTGTCCTAACGCAATACCTCTACCAGATCCAGCTGGAGAAAAAGTCCCCTGCTGTCTACCCCTAGACGCAGGGCGATTACCATATGCCATTGATTGATCTCCTGAAGTCAACCTCGATCTTTTCCCTGATAAAGAACCACCTCGAGAAAAACTTCTTCTTCTTTACTCTCTTTCTCTTTTGACATTCTCTTCTTTCTCCACCCAGATAGCTGCTTGAACCAGCTGATGATAATCCATAGGGTGTAAAGAAATAGGTCCTATCAAATGATCCCGAATCTAATCATTCAATCCATCTTCGAACTGGCGACACTTGAAAGTCCCAGTCAACATTGGTTTTGGTGCATATTTGCTCAAGCGACTGAATTTTACCTCATATTCAGCCACTGACATACCTCTCTGCTTTAGATTCAGAAACTGCTTCAACCTTTCATCTTTATAAGCTTCAGTCACATACCTCTTTTTAAACTCTGCTACAAAGAATTCCCAAGAGAGGGAATCGGGTAGCTGAGGTTGTGTCTGAACTAGTTTCCACCAATCATAGGCTGCTCCCTGAAGCAAGGACACAGCACAAGTCACCTTTTGACTAGCTAGACATTGAACTTCTAGAAAAACCCGCTCCAATCTTTCAAGCCATAACTCGGCTTTCTCAGATTCTTCCCAAGTAAAGCCTAGAAATTTTTTTATGCCATGCTTTCTAATCTCAAAAATAGGGGCCTTTGGTGCAGTCATCCTTTGCAAAATCTGAGCCATATCATGGGAAATCTTCAACAAGGCTTCCCTAGACTCAGTAGCAGCTGCACCACCTCTAGTGGATGCAGAAGATTCTGGCTGAGAAGGATTCGATCGACCCGGTAGATTGCTCTCAGCCGACTCATCTATCATTTCACGATGTCCTTCCATCTCTAACTATATCAAAAGAACACAGGGATAACCACAATCAGCCAACATCAACAAAAATTATATATCTATGACCCTTGAAATTTCCTATCAGCTAGAACTGCCTAAACTAAGGCGCTCTGATACCAAAAATATGATGACTATACTAGATAATCCTGATTACTATTACTAATTACATTTATTGATCCTATTAATCCTGTGATTTATCTGTTAATGATGCATATATGAGCATACATACATTTATACTATACATATCATATACGGTTAGGATTATACTTTCACAGGCTATTAGAGATTATTTACATAATTGAATAATTACATGCCTTTAAATACAAATTTATCTTTATATAACCAAAAAGAGATGCAAAGTTAATCTCATACGTCAAAATGCTACTCCTACTCTGATGTCGGTTTAGGAGATTGTTGGCTTTGTCCCTGGAAAAAAGTTCTACCCTGTAAACCTACACGGATAAACACCCGTGCTAAGCTATAAAGCTTAGTGGGGAACAAACTAATATGGTGATAATCACTCATAGTGATTATCATGAGTGATTATCACCAAGCATGCAATAATAGTATAAAATAAGTTCACATATATTTTATTGAATAAAGTAATAATGAATAACAAAATGCACTATTGGAAGGAATTACTGTTTCATTAAATCATAGAATGAGTGATTATAAATTGTATATGCATATCATTCATCTATAAAGTTACCTACCTAATTTCCTGTGGGTGTGAATAACGGGTGTTGTGGATACCATAAGGTATCAAATCTGTGAATACCCAAAGGTATTAAATCTGTGGACCTATTGGGTCAGAACTATGGTCTCATTTAGAGACAAACTATAGACTCATAAGAGTCAGACTATAGTAGCTACGACTGTAATCCTATAGACATGCCTATCTATCCACAACCAAGTCTTTAAGTGCAGGCATAATAAATCATATTTCATATATTGTGAAATTGTATTCACATAATCCAATATAGCATTAATGAATGCAAAGTACTTTAATATCATGAATTGCTATCTCATAGTATAAGAACAATCATATACTGTCATTGTAGAGAAATAAACTCATGTATATTCTATTTTGAGTAATAGAAACTCACCTTTGCATTATTAAGCAAGTCTTGCAATTAAAGAGATACATTTACTATATAACTATAGTTTAGGATAATTTATAAGCTTAGGAAGGGCTTAGACAAGTTTAGACACCAAATGGGGTCACAAAAACCCAAGTATCAAAGAACAAAGAAGGGTCACTGTTACTATGAAATTCATGGTAATCGTGAGATCAGACATATAATAGGGGTCACAGTTACTACCAATTTATTAGTAACCGTGACCCACAATGCCCTTTAGTTCTAGACTAAAATTTAACTACCTCATGGTTACCAAGCTTTTAGTGATAACCGTGAAGTAGGGTTACGAGCTTGGGTCACGGTTACTATGAATTCCTTAGTAACCGTGAGATGGCATAGCTTTTGCTTCTGGACCAAAAGTTCACTACCTCACGGTTACTAAGTTTAGGGTAGTAACCGTGAAGTAATGCTATGAGGATGGGTCACGATTACTATAAAACCTTAGTAACCATGAGCCAGGGCATACTTTTGTTCTAGACTGAAGATTTAGGCACCTCACGGTTACTATGATATTCATGGTAATAATAAGCCCTAAACCGCCCTAAGACCGATTTCAAGTCTCGACTTTTATACCATTTTTGACCTGTAAAACAACAATTTTAACCAAAATGGCCTTTAACAAAGTTGTAGAACTATATTTCTAGTTTCCAAAACACCAAAAATCATCTCAATAGAACCTGTAAATCTTTAGATATTCAAGAAAAACCACAGATTGTTCATGAAGACAAAATAACAATTACAGTCATATTTCAATATCGATTTTCACTATCATGCAGTGAAAATCAGATTTTGGTTTCTTCTAACAAAATCAAGGTATACAAATCTAATTTCTATACCAACTAGAATTTCATCATTTGGACATTTATAGATCAAGATATGAGCAAAATAGTACCAACTAGTCTTTTGATCTTTAAAAACAGATTTTTCATATCATGTAACATAATTGGTGTTTTTCATCTCTAAGCCACTTCCAAGCTCAAAATCAACCATAAAACATGTGAGAGAAACACTTAAGATCTCTCTCATGACAAACCATTAAATATACATATATAAAACCTAAGTTTCCATACCTTGTTAAGCTTTAAGTTTTCTTCAACCTTGAGTAGTCTTTTTCCCCTTTCTCTTGCTTGATTCTCCTTCTATAAACATAAGATACTTCTATGAAAATCCATCAAGCTATTCCATGGACCATATACATCAAAGAAGAAACATAATTACCTTACTATCAAAACCAAGTAAAACTTCTTTCCTTTTCACCAAAAAAAAAAGAAATCTAGAGAGAAAGAATGAGAGAGAGTTTAGGGTTTATGAGGAGAGGAGAATGGAGGAAGATGACCCTTTACTTGGCCGACACTCCCACTAAAATATCTCCCTCTCCCTCAAACTCAATTGGTCCAAATGTCATCTTTAAGTAAAACTTGTTATTTGGTCCTTTAACTTTCCTTTATTTCAAATTCTACCCCAAAACTTACCCTTTAGCTATGCAATTAGGTTCTTTTCTATACATTTATACTTAATTAAACATAGGCACTAATAATTAATTAGTGATAGTTCTACTAGGGTATACTGAGGGGCATTACAACGAAGCTTGCATTTTTAGGTTAAAGGCTCTACTGGCCGTGGGGATAAACTTTGTGGAAGTATTTAGACACTCATCTCTTATGGTTTATCAAGTAAAGGGTGTATGGTCAGTGAAAGAAGAATGCTCACTACCTTATCTCAGGTACTTAAAAGTTTTGAGCGGTTAGTTCAAGATTTGTAATTTCGAATATGTGCCTAGGGAGGAAAATCAGTTAGCATATGCTTTAGCTACCCTAGTGTCTATATGGGATAATCCAAATGGAGTGACTATAAAACCTATAATGATTTTGAGTGCTGATAGGCCATGCTTTGAAAAGGAACAAGTTATGGACATCGAAGTAGATGACGAAAAGCCTTAGTACTACAATATTTAGAATTACTTGGGAAGGTTAACATTCCCCGAGGAAGCAACTGAAAAAGACCAAAGAATGATTCATAAACTGTCAACTCAGTTCATCACAATAGGAGGAGTGCTTTATAAAAGACAGCCTGATGAAATTCAATTGAGATGCTTGGATAAAAAGGAAGCAAAAAGGGTAATAGAAGAAGTACATGCAGGAGTATGTGGAGCTCATATGAATGGGTTAGCCTTAGCAAAAAAGATCATGAGATAGGATTTTTTTTGGCTCACAATGGATACTGATTGCTCTAAGTATGTTAAGGAGTGTCAATTGTGCCAACAGTATGCAGATCTGAGTTATATGCCCATTTTTAAACTATGTAACCTCACATCACCATGGCCATTCATTGCATGGGGAATAGACATTATGGGAATAATCTATATTCCGGCCTCAAATGGACATAGATTCATCATAGTAGCTATCAATTACTTCATTAAATGGGTGGAAGATGAATCCTTCAAAAAGGTAGATGCACGAGATATGGCGAAGTTCATAGAGAGAAACCTAATATGTAGGTATGGTTTACCTCATCACGTGGTCTCAGATAACGAGCTACAGTTCTCGGGTGAAAAATAAACAGATGCTTATTAGATATAGGATTCAACATCACAAGTCTTCTCCTTACAGACCTTAAACAAATGGCGCAGCTGAAGCAGCTAATAAGAATGTAAAGAGAATCTTAGCCAAGATGGTACAGACCTACAAAGATTGGGCCGATAAGCTATCCTTTGCACTTTGGGGCTAGAGGACCACAACCAAAAGTTTAACAAGAGCAACCCTATTTTCTCTAGCTTATGGAACAGAAGTAGTACTGCCAATAAAACTCAAGTATCATTCCTTGAAAGTAGTTCTGGAGGCTAAGATACCAGAAATGAAATAGGCTAAGCAGAAACTATCACAGCTGAACTTGCTTGATGGGGAACGAATGAGGGTGTATCATCACAATCAAGTGTATCAGAAGAAGTTGGCCTGTTCATTTGGGAGGAAAGTCAAGAAACATCCTCTGAAGGAAGGAGACTTAGTGTTCAAATAGATAAGACTCGAAATTCCAGACATTCAAGGCAAATTCAGGCCTATATAGGAAGGACCTTTTATGCTTAAGAAATTATTATCCAAAGGCATTGTTATTTTGTTAGATAGCAATGGAAATGACTTTTGAGAACCCGTGAATGTTGACAGATCAAAAAGGTTCCATGGCTAAAGACTAAAAAGAGAAAAATAAGAGAATAAATGTCCCACGGGTCAAAAAAAAATAACGTCCTTGCTAAAATTGGGCACCTTGCTAGGATGAAAACCAAAAAAAGGTATTTTGGGCAAAAATTAGAGGCTGAGAGAAAATAGTCAATCAAGAAAATTCGAGAGGGCTGATTGACAACAGGAGTTAAAAGATACTTGTAAAGTTTCATTTTGAGATTGAATAATATATGTTGTTGTGACAAAGCCAAATACTGATCATGTGTACCGAAATCATAAATGAAATGTCATACATGTATTCATAAATGTCATCCAAATTTCTAAAAGTAACATTTTCTATCATATGTTCAATAAAAACAAAAACAAAATCTATGAAAATGTCTAATCTAATCTATCAATATCATGTCTCTCTCTATCCAGGTGCCTCAAGTGAAAAAGTTTGTTGTCAGCAGCTGGACTGGTGACCCACCACTTGTAAGAGTCATAAAAAGTGAAATCCCAGGCGCCTACATCAAAAATAGTGGTCCTCACTAGAAGCTGAGCCTAAATTCTCTGATAATATTTAATCACAAAATAAGCAGTAATGACGCCTCCACAGAAACCCAAAGGTCACCTAACAATGTTCTATCTAGCTCCAAATTGGCAGACACATCAAGCAAAAACATAAAAGGTAGAGAGGTACACATCTTGCCTCACCATCCGTAACCATAGAAACAATAGGTAGCCAGGGATACCTAAACCTGATATCCACATCTATAGAATGACCAAGCCAGCCAATAGCATTCCGAATCGACTGAAACTCACACTGAAGTCGTCGAGACATGACAAGCCTCATAAGATAAATCCATATAGCTCTAACTCGGGGAGGAGGCTCAGATAATAACTATAACTTCTTAAGAATCCATACCTAAAAGAAAAAGAAAAAAAAAAGCTGATGAGGTGATTTGGGTTCATCTCAAGCAAAAGTAAGACATCAAATGTGTGAAAATCAAAAAGACACGCATTTTAATAAAAAAACTAACATGAAAATCCACAAAAGGCATGTTATCTTTAAAAGATCAAGACAAACCTGTAGGAGCAGAGGGCTGCCTATCAAAAATGAAGAAGAACCACTCTGAGTAGAAAGCTTATGATGAAAGTCATCTAAGCCTATGATGGTCTTTGCCACAACTAGGGGAAAGGGATCATATCCCCGTTGTATGCCAGCAACAACGTAGAAAAATTCATAATCCATGGTTATAGGATTGCCATCACGCATCAACAAACAGTGAGAAAGACAGTAGAGCAGCAGCACACCAAAATGAAAGGTGGGGACATCATCAAAGTTAGAAAACACATTTATCAGCCACTCCAGTTTCGAGCAGGGAATGACACTTAGGGTACGAGCTACCTCTCTGGGATAAGTGACCATAAGAGAAGGTAAGTAGGGTTGAACATCAAGATTAGACCTAACACCCACCATGATAACAAGCTCTTCAGGTAAAGGGCATAACTCCTGGTGAGTGAATCGAAACACATGAAACCAATGATCCCAGAATCAAAGCATAACAGATAAGAGGTGTTTATCTAGAGAGACTCTTCTCAAAAATCTCAGACTTGAATAAGGGGCTAACAGAGGGCGTTTTCCTAACTTTTTGAGTCATCCAGTAAACCGATATAATTTCATAAGTCTAGTGGTCATAAATTATGAGATTTTTTGAGTAATCTAAAGATGCAAACATGATGGGAGAAAATAAATAAATAAATGAAGGAAAATACAAAGAAAGCAAAGAAAAGAAAGATAAAGGAAGAGAGAGAAGAGTTACCTATTGGAAGCTTCCTGAAAGTTGAAAAGTCAATAGCGTAAAATCCAAGAAAAGGAGCATTATTTATAGAAAGTGGTGGAGCCACGGCCATCCGTCACCCCAGAGCAAGCCATGACCAACCCATTCCCTCACCACTAGAGGGACAAAAAGTCACATTTTTACATGTCCCATACAATGCACGTACATATTTAGAGCATTCGTCTTTGTTTGCATTTTGCAAGTGAGGTAAGAAAAAGAATGATGACCTTTGTCCCATGCATTGCACGTATATTATTAGAGCATTCATCTTTGTTTGCATTTTATAGGTGAGATAAAAAGAATGATGACTTGAATGCCCAAATTTTGAGGATTTATGATGTCTAGAGCATAAAAAATCAATATTCCACAAAGAAATAACTAATTTTAGGGAGTAGTTTCAAACCTTGGACACCCATGTATAATAAAATATAATTAAAATCCATAAATATTGTAAAAATAATGTTTAAAACCTATAAAAAAAGTGTCAATAATATTGTAAATCAATTTTAGATGGTTAGAGAACAAAAAATCGAGAGAAAGGCTGCTTAAAATAAAAAAATGAGTTAAAATATGAAAAATATGAGAAAAATAAAAATGGAGGGCAAAATGGACTTTTTTAGCCTAAGGGATGTGATAGCCTGTACGTCCCGTCTGTCGCTAGATGAGGGATGGCGAGCCCATCCCTCACTCGATTCCGGCAATATAGAAGGGTTTTTCTTTGCATTTTCCATTCAAAACTCCATTTTTTTTGGCAAACGTTTCCCCTCAACAGTTTTTCAAGCATTTTTTCTTCATCCATTTTGTGATTCCATTTGCACCTATGGACTCCTAAGAGCGAGGCGCATTTCAAGAAGCCTAAATTTCCTATCTTGTTTGTATTTTTTCTTTCTGCTCTTCTCAGGTAAAGTATATTTTAAGTATTTGATATTTTCTTACTTTTTCCTTAAGTTAGAGTAAAACTTAGGCAAGTAGACTTTAGTTCTAGGGTGTGATGTGTGCGAGCACTTGCTGTTGTATTTGTATTCAATATCTTGTAGTGCAAGTAACATAATATATATGACCTTTTGCATGCTACCTTATATATGAGTGCGTAAATTCTATAACATGTTACTTATAGGTAGTAATGTACATAATTTTTAGGCTCTTAGAGGCATTTGTTTTTGCTATTCCATCAAGCATTAATATCAAGGAGAGTGTATTGATTGGCGACCTTGATGGTCTGTGACTTGTGTGTGTGCCTTTTGAATTGATACGTGTACAGGGATGGCAGTGTCATTCCTAGCCGGAATACTGCTCAAATTTTTATCATTTCTCGATACACGTAAAATATTAATGTTAATATCTATATTGTTTGGTGGTGCCCTAAGGGTCTGTGTTGCATTCTCGTATATTTTGTGTAGGGGGGCAATCATATCTCTTGCTAGAATGCTACCAAAATTTTGTCAAAATTTCTTAAATAATGCAAGATATGTTGTGTTTATAGCCATAACGGCTTGTGCATTGCTCTAAATATATATTTTTATACAGAGGGGCAGTTATATCCAAAATCTCTATCAAAATTTATAGAAAAGCGTGCAACTAATATATTTTGCTTCATTTTCCATGCATGTGTGCTAAAAAATCTATTCTTATTTTGTTTGTGGTGTGAGTTGAGCAGGACCTAACACATCATACTTTGCATAATGCCTCATAGGACAGCATGTCCACAGCCTTCATAGCTGGCGCTTGGTTATATGACAGATGAGCAGGCAGCCAGATACAGAGATTTGAGCCACGTTTAGTTCAAAGCTAGCTGGTACATGTCCAGGCAGTTCTTGGAGGGGTTTGGTTTATTAAATGAGGCTAATAGGCTGTTAGCCAATGCCAGGTGGACTAACTTCTTTGCTCCAGCCTTCAAGACATATACAGGTGTGACCCAAGAGGTATTAGCCACCCTATAGTATAGAGCATACCAGTGGTCTAACACACGAGAGGGAGCAGTATGATTCAAAGCCTTAGGGATACCATTCAGTATCACCAGATGCCGATTTGTAGAGGCTAAGAGGCTTTCTTCTACACCTCTTAGGCTGATGGACAGAGATAGATGGATGGCCATCACACTGCTTGGAGCTGTATATGATTTGGATAAGGCAAAGAGCATGATGATGGCTCTTCAGATTTATAGGTACCTATAAAAGGTTCTATCTTCTGCTTACCTTAGACTTATTAGGATTTCGGGTAATGTAAACTCAGCAGACATTACCGGCCTTTGGGGGATATAGGAGAGACATCGTATAGACATCTCTCATGAGATCATCTCGACTTTAACCAGAGTTAGCACCATGCTAGGGACATAGGTATGTGTACACGGTGTCATTACGAGGCTGCTCATATCACTCGAACTAAAAGAGGATCGCTTCGGGGATGACATTTAAGAAAGTATGTATGTCGACCTACATACAACCATCACCATGAGTATGGTAGTACAACATCCTAAACTTGGTCTGGTAACCAAATCGGAACGGATATCACAAATCGGTCTTTGCCCTGAATATCGCTAAATTAATATGATTTATACTTAAATTATCAACTTCTAAATTCTTTACTCTAAATTTTACAAATAAATTTCAGCAGAATCTCCCCTAAATATTGACAGCCTCCTGTAGAGAAAGAAATAAAAAATCTTCTAATATCGTCTAACTATGTCACCACACACTAAGCAAACTCCAACACAAATCTTCCCTTCCTCCTCAGTAAATAATTAAACTAATCAATCTATCACTATATCACTATTTCAATACTCAAATATTTTGTTTTCAATAATGTTTATACAAGATGCCATGACAAATCTGTTTGATATTACAATATTGAATCTCAACTAATCACTTATGAAATTACACTTAAATTATACTATCTTAACACCTGTGTACATGCCAAAATTTCCAAATACATAAATAACATAAATAAATTGCTCTGTGTTCTTGATCATACATAATTCTAACTGTAGCAACCTATGAAGATTTTCATCTTTCGCGTCGATGATACTGAATATCGAACCAACCTACGCGCGAAGAAAACCACGCGCTAAGCTATATGCTTAGTGGTGACTACCAAAATTACTTCTCAAATAATATAATATGACGATACATTTATCAATCTCATGCATGCATATGCCAATTCACAAGACATATAAAGGTTACCAATTCCTGCTTATAGAGCATATAAAAACATCAATTAGTTAGAAAAAGATAGGATTTCACTTACAAAATGCATAGAAATATATACATGTTAACACCGATAATATATCAATTTAATCATACCTTTCATTGTCCATAGATCATTTATTAAACGACACTTAATTTTATTAGATTTATAATCAGTAAGGTAAAATTTCATAATAATATTTAAATATTCTCATCTTCGTCTACAGGTTATTTTGTCATACGTTCTACCATGATTGGTATCAAAATATATGCATGTATATTACATTTCACCAAATGCTTATTTTAAATGTAATCATCATCAATCATATAATTCCACATTTCTGATTTGCAATGTACCCATATTACCGCCTCATATAACGTTTCATAGTTTGTTCATATCAAATTATGATGAGTAAATAAATTAGTTTCTTTAATTTGCACATACACATATATATTTATATATTCATTTCTTATGTCATTGAACACTCGGGTAAGTGTTCAATTTAGATGTTAGCTCATACTAATATATCAATACTTGACATAAAAGCCTAAATTATTTACCTATGATTATGTATACAACATTCAAATATTTGTTACATTACATGTTATAAGGCATTAAATAATTTATCATAACACTTATGTTATACTTATCATTTTCTAACATTAAAAAGTAGATAATCATATTTATGGTATCTAAATAGTTATAATTACTCTTTTTTTCCTTTTGCCCCTAGTCGTGGACAACCACGAACTGGATAAATGGGACGTAAATACGGTGTACTGGAGGGATCCCACAACTAGGTGCAACACTAAAACCCCAGTACTGATACATATAATAAGCCAGCTATCCAATCTCATATATCATAGTCATTTCTAATGACAACTATCATATAAATTCATGGTATCTCGCGAAATAAATTCTTATGACTAGCCATACTATCCAAAGAACTGAATTTCTCACTGACACTAAGGGCATCAAAATTTATTATATGTTCACCACTTAATTATCTTGATCACAATGTATTACTTACTTTATGCCACAATTTGCTTCTATACAAATTCGATATTTAATAATACTTCATATTATTGTTACGTTGTCATATACACTAATCACATTATGCTAACATTGTCATAATTTAATTTCCAATCATTCAAGCTTACTAATTGTATATCTCATATATACACATAATATTTCAAGGATATAATCAAAACATGCCATTTAAAGCCATGAACACCGTAATGTTCTATTTTGCCATTTTTCTTTTCAATTGACTGATTATCCATTGTAAATTTTGCATCAAATATCTTGCCTAAGTTTTGCATAGAGATTCATAACTGCATTTATACACTCATCATGACCTTTGAAGAGATAATTAAATCTAGTTCATGCAATTATCACCAAGACAATTTTCATTTGTATAAACAATATATTGCAATAATTTATCTTATTATAATTACCATTTCACAACATATAACTTAGAATAGAAAAAGAATAAAAAGCCAACGAGAACTGCATTCACATAGTTAAAACAATTCCAGACTGTTAAACATCACAATCCAAACTAAGTAAATAATAAAATCTAGTTAGGTAGCTTGATAAATCATCACATTTCTTAATTAGTTATTACCTGATGCCTTCTAGCTCTATATATATATATATATTCATAACTATAATCCTTAATTAATTTCTTCTCCTAACTAAAAGCTGGTCAATAATTCCAATTAACCAAATCAGTTAAGTGCATGAGGGATTTGATCTTTAAGCTAATGTAATGAATTAATTTCATAAACTAAGCCCATTGAACAATGCAAAATCAACCACCAAGATGAAATTCAATAGTTTATTAACATACTAAGATTAAGCAACTTTATCTCTTTAAAGGCATCTGTTTAATTTTTAGATATTAGTATCGTTGCTCCACCATATATAGCTAAGTCTTTACAAATCCATTGTTCAGTATGAAGTTTAGTTTTCCTGCAATTTATAAAAGATACTAGTTCTTGTTGACCTTAGCATTAATTATGCATAATCAAATATAATCCTTTAGCATACCCATAAAAATGAAAACGTGGAAACTATTGTTTCCCCTTTATGGTTAGACGTCTCATTTTTAATAAAAATGTAAATGTCATTCCTAATATAGGCATAAAAGGCAATATACATAAACTAAAATGACCAGATTACCTAATTATTTAATTCTATCAATTATTTTGACTAATTTTATTGAACCTCATGATCTATTATTCCACCAAATTAAGCTAGTCTGTTTCCTTAACTCTTATGCACTCATTTCCTATTTCTTAAATTCATTTTTATTAAGGTAGATAAATTTTTTAATATTTTAGTAATTTGATCAAACTCTAACTATTGTGTATCCAATATATTCTAATTAACCAAAATACTCTTCAAGAATAATAACCTATGCTCAGTACAGTAAAGAAAAGGGACAACAGCTTATATCAGTGACATCCTTTTATGTTCTAAATTAGAATCATCAACAAAATATTGAAATTCAAATCTGAATCCTAAATTAGCAAAGCAGCTCAACTAATAATACATTATACAAAATGTTTCACAAAGCAACAGACATAAGATTTTATACAAAAATAAAACAATCTTTACTCAACTAGTCATAATTATTTTAAATAGTCTTTGGAGGTAAATTTGGTGGTCACATACATATTAGGATGAAATTTCCACAATTTTTTTCCATTTTTGTTCACTGGTATGCTCGCCGGAGTCTGACCGGATCCTCGCCGGACCTCCGCCGGTGACATCTCCATGCCGCCGCCACGAAGATTTGAATCCCAGGATTCCATTTTCGGTGACCACGCACCCAACAGTCACGTTGTGTGGTCGAAATCTGGCAAAAATCAAAACTGGTTCCCTTCTTCGATCTCCACACTACCGGTGATCAGGAGAGAGCGAGAGGTGGCGAGATGGATGCCTCATCACGGGGAACTCATTGATGCCCTTCGGCTGACCGTTGGCTGTCGTATGATGCCAAAATGAGGGGAGATAACTTTCAGTTGGGGAAGGAAATCGAACCGATCGGAGGCTGTGACGGTGGCGTGGCTGATCGTTGGTCGGAGAAGAGGGCTGTGATGTCATCATCGGTGGTTTGCATCGCTGGTCGCCGGCGAGACTCACTCCCTTCCTCCCTCTTCATTTCTCGATCTTCCCCGCTCTACTGTCTCCCTCTTCTTTTTTTTTTTACTTTTATCAATAGACAGCCACACAATATTTGGGTCTCGAAATTTCTAGGGACTTCCCCTTTTTTTTAAATTTCTTATTATTAGAGTATATTTTAATTTAAATTATTTATTACTATATTTTATTTTAATAACAATATTAATTTCAAGAATAAAGTTGATTTCTTACTTCTCTTACGAACAAAAATTTAAATTTTCAATTCAATTATCGATTTTAACATTTCAGGGCGTTACAGGTAGAGCCTATACAGGGCCAAGAGGGCTAGTATCGATTGTTGACGATTCCTAAGACCTGAGATAGATGTAGACTTGACCTTATCGTACTAGATTAGGAGGCAGGGTAGAAAGCTCAGGGCCAGGCAGCTAAGAGGGTCCCAACAGAGCATCAGGATTAACCACCACAGCAAGGTACTCGAGCAGACAAGCCTCGTGAGGTACAGGGTTCTCAAAGGGGAGAGTCAGACTTTGACTACATCTTTGACATACAGATTGACCTGCATGACCTCCTAGGTAGTTTACCCCCGACACCAGTTCACACCAAATCTCCACTTAGACATCAGAGATCCCCAACCATGAGGTTTTCTTTATACAGGCACATCGGAGCTTCATCCTTTACCACTCCTTCGCCTTATGAACACCCAGGGGCATATACATTGATGACACCCTTGCCACAGGCTCTGTCACCTTCTGCTTAAACACCTCCATCTTCAGATGATATATTTAGGAGACTAGCCGCGATAGAAGAGACACATAGAACTATACTTGCAGTGATACAGGCTTTATAGGCACTACCAGTAGCCATGCAGACACTACAGATAGAGGTGAGAGGCCTCAAGGCAGATATGCAGGCTATAGGGCATAGGTTTGACAAGTCCTTACAGGTGGTGGATGAATCCTTTACCCAGCTCAAAGATCAGGACACTCACATCGAGGTAGTGGCTCCCAAAGCCAGACAGACAGTGATTGAGATGGATAAGCAGCTGAGGAGATATATTGAATACCTGAGAGAGGACTTGATGAGATATTTGAAGGGTCACTCCTGGGTAGTCCTACAGGTGGGGCAAGGATCAAAAAGACTGGCTGAGGTGATATCGTAGATACTATAACCACTAACTTCAGCACTGTCAGGTTTTAGGTTTGTGTTCAAGCAGGCAGGTAAGCAGCCGCCTCTAACGTCTCAAGCTATGGCTCCAGCCTAACCTCCCAGGCCACCAGCATTCAGACCACCATCAGGACCAGCATACCGCCAAGCATCAGGCCTAGGGCCCTCACAGTGACTGATCATTTGTTTTTTGTAATGAGGGAGTTATACTCTATCAAAATTTTTGATGTATATAAAACAGGATTGTATATAACTTTTTTTTATATGTATTATGTATATGTCTTATATTATTTATGCTTTCATTTGCTTAGAAGGTGAATGAGTGTAAATTCCATATAATTAATGATAACTATATCATCATAAAATAAAGTTAACAAACAATAATGGTAACAATAACACAACAATGATAATAACGACTATAAAAAGAGTCAAAATCAATAAGCAACATATTAACATCCAGTGTCTTCACATCAGGTACTTCAGAAGCCCACCAAGGGGGTAAATGTTTGCTTCATCAACAACAAGAAAACCAAAGCAATCATCATCATCTCTCAGAATGAGATAAACTTCAATATGGAAATTGCTGAGCAAAGGGCAACCACGATAGGTTTACCACTCTAGAGGTATCTCACAAAAATATCCTCGATGGGTTTAACTCTAGATATTTCAGATGATTCCCCAATGGATAAATGCATATATGCCAAGAACATCTCCGGTGGAATATTAACTCATACAAAATAACCTAATCTCTGATGAAGAGCAACCAACAAGATAACTCTAGCATTCAAGTACGATGTATTATCTCGACTATGAATGCCTTAGGCACTAGTCATGACATATTTTCAGCAATTTGATTCTACATGCCCTAAGCGTTAATCAAATGCAACCAAGTCAACCTTATTCTACATGCCTCAGGCGCTAATCAAAGAAAACCTTTTTTCTTGTCTCAATTCTACATGCTCCAGGCACTAATTAAACAAGTGGAGACTTATTGCCTTCAATGCAGTTAGTCTTAAGCTATCTCAATTCTACATGCCTTAGGTGCAAATCAGACACATTCAAAATAACCTGATTCTACATGACCCAGGCGCTAATCAGAGTTAATTAATTTGTCCATATTCTGCATGCCCCAAGCATTAATCAGATAACCAACAAAGGTTTAACACATTGACAAGTTGATGTTAAATATCTGAATCCAGGGTTAACGCGTCGATAAAAGTACATGTTGCAATCAGAGATTTACTGCCTCAGGTACGTGTCTTTTTCATTTTCTCTGAATTTTTGCTCACTTTGTCACTAGTGCACCGATTCCTCAAAAGTGGGGGTAGCCGTAGACACTGTGACCTAAGGTAGCCTAGATTATGGTTAACTCGATGATGAGCAAACAATGTATTGCTGACAATGGGTTCGAATCTCGAAGCTATGATCGTGAATTTGTCACTTTCTCTTAAAGATTTTCAAACTTTTACGAGTGTTTTAACCAAATAGGCAAAAAAACCCCTAATTTTAGACTGTCAGTGGTGACAGACGGTCGTCTGTCATCTGAGGGGCGGCCTTTATGTGTCTTATCTCCAAGATAGTATAAAATAGGGGCATTTTAGGAAATCTAGGGTCTAGTGATGAGGGACGATCATCCCTCACTCACAGGTGCCCATCCTTGGGTCAAAACCCAGATTTTCCTATGTTTTCCTAGAATTTCAAAAGAGGAAGGAGTTTGGAAAAGGTTCAGGTCCAAATTTTGTGGATTTTATCCCCTAATCTAACGATTTTTGAGTTATAATCAAATTAAAACTCTTTCTTAGGTATAAAAGCACAAAAATTTAGGATTTTGAAAGGGAGGAATCATTATTCTTTGAGGAAAGAAGCCATTAGAGAAGGAAAAAAGTTAATTTCTTTTCTCTCTCTAGAGGTTCAAGCTTAACAGTCTTTTGACACAAATAAAAATGGATTTCATATTTTCTTTAAGGATCAAAGAACATGATTCAGAGCAGAGATCTAGACTTCAAAGATCATAAAGTCAGAATATCTCTTGCGGGTAATATTCTAGGCTCATTTATTTCTCTCTACCATTTGTTCACTTAATTGCATGATTATTTAAATATTAAATTGATCTATTTCAACCATTGAAAACTAAATAACATGCTTACCTTATTGGAACATGATTCATTTCTAGTTTGTGTGACATATTAGAGGCATTGCTATCAAAGAGTTCCTCTATTGTTTGTTGTTTTGAAGTTCTTCTCTTTTAACATGTAATGTGATGTATTTCTTTAATTTTAATTCAATTTGGTGTAAGTTTTAGTGTTTTGATATGTTTTAGAATGATTTGGTGATTAATTATTGTATATCTAGGGCTAAGATATCTATTTGTATAATTTCTTGCATTTTTTCCTTTTGTTCTTCAATTTCTGCTTTGTTCTGTAAGTGAGAGACAGGAAAAAGATGTCGTCCCTCACCCAAAGGATAGGACGTCCTTCTACCTCCTTCCTGTCCATCCCTCGTTTCCTTCGTGGTCATCCTTTGCTTCCTTTTGGATGTCCCTGAGGCATTTTTTAGGATTTTTTTTATGTATATTAGGTTTTTTATGCCTTTTATTTTAATACTTGTTTTATACAGTATTTGTGCAACATTTGACATGTTTTGTTATTGTATATGCACTATTGTACATGTAATTAGTTTATTTGTAGGTGTAAATTATGTAGATATTTTATCATCAATGCTAATTGATTTGTTTGTTTGTTCTTTCGAGTAATTGGTATATTTATGGTCGTGGAGGACATATAATGTTTACATAGGAAGTCGTGCTTCTGCCCTGGCTAACCTCTTCATCCGAATTACCTTTTTTTTTCTCTTATTTATTATGGTTATTATGTTGTTATTTATTTACTTATTCTTTTAGTGTTTTTATTATTATTTTGGATGTATTATTTTGGGGATGTAATAAGTAGTAAAAAATGATTTTTGCACGTTTAACAATAAAATTTCATTTTAAATCATTTTTACTAATTAATTGGATTTCCTTTAATAAATATGGATCAATGTCCAGTTTTTTTAACCTAAATTCACAATATAATGAAAATCTTTTTGTAAATACTCATGAGGGAACCAACGTTCCCAAACTAATTAATGGTCTATTTTATGTATGATATTTATCTATCTTTCTTTTATATATTATTTGGGATGATTTGTTTATATAATGATCGTTAAGTAGGACTTTATTTATTTTCCACTTTCTTTATTTGATTGGAATGTTTACTTAAATTCTATTGCTTGCATCGCATGAGAGAGAAGAGGGAATTAATTCTAAAACTCAATTATAAAATAACACCTAACCAAGATACCTAATAAGAGGGACGTCCTGAACATTAGTATTTGTTTGGACATCAAAATAAGGTAGAGATTCAATTCTTAATGTTTTGTTAGGTGGCGACTTCATGATACCTATCTCTTTGAGCCCACTAGTAGACGCCTTCATAGGTTGACCATCAGCAATAATTGGGATTCAATCCTTTTTATTGCAAAACGGCCAATTTATGATCAAAAGCGAGCCTCCTTCGGTCTCGAGCCCTAAAAGCAGGCCTCAAGAGTGAACCCAAAATGAAGGGCGAGCTCCTTCGTGCATCACAGGACCATTATAGGATAAAGCCAAGAATTAGTGGAATGGGCATAGCAAGGGCTGCTGGAAATGGAGTGGTGACTGAAGGAGGTGTGATCTCCAAAGGGAAAAATGGTTGAATCGGTGGAGGTAAAGGTGGGTTTATTTTAAGTTGATTTTCTAGCAAACTAGGTGGGATGTTCATGTCAGGGAAAAGATCCAATGTGGAAGATAGGTCCACACTTACTGCACTAAATGATAATAGCTCAAAAAAATCGATTGTTGCCTAGAAAGGATCTTGGAAGTAAATGCTTATGACCTAGCTATCTAGAAGCAGAAAGTGATTTGCACTACAAGAAAATGTTAAAATAGCAACGGAACAATTTTCGTTGCTAATTTAGCAACGAAATTCCAATTCTGTTGCTAATTAGCAACGAAAATCTAATTCTGTCGCTAAAATTCATTAAAATTTTTCTATTTAGCAACGAAAATAAAAATTGTTATTTTTCATTGTTAAATATGGAGGGAAGTTTTAGTGCCAAAATACGAAATACTTATTGTGTTGCTAAAAAATGAGCCAACAGATGGCACAAAAATTTTTAGTAGCGAAAATAGCAACAAAAACCTATTTTGTTGCTAAAGTAGCAACGAAAAATGAATTCCGTTGCTATTTTAGGAACCTTAAAAATTTTCAGTTCCACATTAGCAGTGAAAATCAATTTTCATTGCTATTTTGCCTATAGAAAATTTTTAAGGTCCTCTAAATAGCAACTGAATTCATTTCCGTTGCTAGAATAATATTCGCTTGCTATTTTAGGCACCTTTAAAATTTTTACTAGCAAAAATAGCAACGAAAAATGATTCTGTTGCTAAAGTAGCAATGAAAAATGAAAATAGCAAAGGAATTATTTTTCGTTGCTATTTTTCCCATTGAAAATTTTTAACGTCCCCTTATATTATATTATTTCATAATGGGAGTAAATTCTACATCTTCTTTGTTTTTAAAAGAAAGACAATATAATCTGTTTTTAAAAGAAAAAATTTAAAATGATTTTTTCTTTTAAAGAACATAAAATTAAATATCAAATGTCAAATCTGTTTTGCAAACTGAAAAATAGAGCTAGTTAGTTGTACACACTACATACTAATTATATAAATCATCCGATTCACTTTGACATAAAAATGGTATCGATATCGTTTAAAGTAGTCAAACGGCAACTGTTACGGTTACATGTGATCTACCAAGCGTAGCAAATACAATAGATAAAAACTATTGAGAAAATTACCCCAGTTGCCAACTTTTATTTCCCTCTTTCAAAAAATACAACCATTTTTTTTTCATAAATCTCACTTTTTAAATTTTTATTTTCATAAATACAATTTTTTTTAACTAAAAAACGATTGCAATTCTCAGGCATCTATTTCAATTTTCAACTCTTCCACTTTGGTCCAGCTAAAACTTCTGATATCTCTTTCAATTTCTTCAATTTCTCTGTAACCCAACCATCTCCATTTTCATCTTCTTTACTCAATAAATACTCCTTCTTCTTTCTTCTCCACCAGACTCCATTAAAACAGCAATAACCAGAGTACATCTCTTCCTCTTCATAACCTTCGATGTCCTCCACCTTTGTTGCAGCTTCCATTAGTACCAGTTTGAGATTCTATCAATTACAGTGAAAAAAAAAGGTGATACAATTTCAAAAGCTGATTGCTTGAGATTGAGCTGTGTAATTATGATTTAGTAAATTCAATTATTTTTTGGTAGTTAAAAAATGGAAGCCGTGGAATCAGTAAAGGAGTTTGAAAATGAGAACTCACAGCGGATGCCACAGAAGAGAGGACCCAAGCCGAAGAAAGGAATGAAAGAAAGCAGCTTCGAATCGTGTATAGCAAGTGCTCCACGTACACAGTCTAAGGTAGCTCCAGGCTGGACCACCAAAGATTCACTCATTCTTGTGAACGAGATCTCTGTTGTTGAAGGGGATTGTTTGAAGGCTTTATCTTCCTATCAGAAATGGAAAATTATTGTCCAAAACTGTGCTGCTTTAGACGTACATCGCACTTTGAATCAGTGTCGGACCAAGTGAAACCCTTTGATCGCTGACTATAATCGCATCAAACAATGGACTTCCAATTCCAACACTCATTCTTATTGGATTTTGGATTCCGAGCACAGAAAAAAATTCCAACTTCCCCAGCATTTCGATAACGATCTCTTTGTGGCTATTGACAATTATGTGAAGGCCCAGAAGGACCACACCGATACTGATCCTGAACCCGAGGCTGACCTTCTTAACGTCGTTGTCAAACTAGGTATGTTTGTTGTTCTCACTACCATACTGGCTTTCTTTTTCTGTACCTCATATTTATATCTAAAACTAAGTATTGCTACTGGATGGCATAGATCCCCTAATCGTATTGCTGTTCTACTAAAAGCCTTTGAATGCTATATTAGGTAGTTTGACAGGAAGACTGCGTGATCTCTATTTCCATACTATGCAGAATTGTCAATTTTATCTCATTAATGCTTGCTTTCGAACTGAAGTATTATCATGAAATTGAAGATAGAGCTGCTTTGTGTGTATAAAAGAAAAGTAGCTTTTTCACGAAAATTTTTCCCCTATAACCATTGTGCCATAATTTTATATTTTTGTGTAATATTGTAACATTGAATTATGAATTAATTAACTAACATTATAAATCAGCACTGAAAATGATCTAAAACAAAACCTAATGCACACACTATAAAACAAAACAACTGGAATAAATAAAATTACAAGCTAAATTAACAAACAGCGGAATAATCTTGGAAAAATGATATACGCACGGTGTACAGCATGTACACACAGTGTGTACTAGATGTACACGCTGTATATAGCACATACACTCGCTGTGTACATGATATACACACTGTGTATAGCATGTACATATTATGTGTACTAGATGTACATACTGTGTACAGCATGTACACACGGTGTGTACTAAATATACACGCTGTGTATAGCACATACACACGGTGTATACATGATATATATACTGTGTATAGCATGTACATATTATGTGTACTAGATGTACACACTGTGTGTACTAAATGTACACACTATTTACTAGATTTACATACTGTGTACAGCATGTACACACAGTGTGTACTAGATGTACACGCTGTGTATAACACATACACATGGTGTGTACATGATATACACACTGTGTACAGCATGTACACACGGTGCGTATTACATATAGACATTATGTACAGCATGTACACACTATGTGTACTAGATTAGTTTTAATGTATAAAAATATTGAATATATATATTAGTTTTAATGTAACGACCAAAACGCCAATGATTGAATTATTTGCTACCAACTGATGAACTATAAACATGACAATTCAAAATTTATGAATATTTTATTTTCATGATATGTGGAATTATATAAGATGAAAATGAAAGTTCACCAATTGAATAATGCAATTTCAATAAAAAGAATCCCGGGATTCTTAAAATGTACCAAATCCAACCTTTGTTGTTGGTGTAATATTGATAATGATATCATAAAACTATTCAATCATTGGCAATCTTGTCCATCAAAGACAGTTTCTAACGGAATGACAAAAAAAGACTTCAATTTTTTTTTCTTATTATTGCTTTTTTAGGACTAAGATTTCTTTTCAACTATTATTATTAGAGATTCAATTGAATTTCGAATGCAAATTTATAGTTTTAATCACCATACTAATATTATTAAATTAAAATTTATTGATTTATAAGATTTGAGATTCAAATTGACCGACATGAATAATCAAAATTCATACTAAAAAAAATTGTGAAAACTAATAAATTTATGGATAATTTTGGTCCCTTATTCAAAGTTTTTTGAGTTGATTAATTGATATCATATATTATATAGTCCTTGATTTTATTGTGTAATGGTTGAACAGGTACTTGAATGATGAAGGATATGAAGGGGGATCTGAGAGGTCAGACATCAACAAAATATTTGCAGACATGGATCAGAATTATTCAGGTTGGGTAAAAGGTTTTGCCCCAGTAGCAGTTGCTGTTGACAACAAAGAAGCAATATCAGATTTGAAAACAGTTTAGGGAGATTGCGTTAGAAATAATAGTTGAAAAGAAATCTTAGTCCTAAAAAAGCAATAATAAGAAAAAAAAAATTAAAGTCTTTTTTTGTCATTCCGTTAGAAACTGTCTTTGATGGACGAGATTGCCAATGATTGAATAGTTTTATGATATCATTATCAATGTTACACCAACAACAAAGGTTGGATTTGGTACATTTTAAGATTTGAGTGACCTAAGAAGCATTTTGCCCCAAGTTTCAGTTCCTTCCACTATAATTCAACCTGCAGAAGATCCCATGGTTCTTGAATTTGTTGCCCATTCCATGAAGAAACAACTTGGTGCTCCATTTCTAGAATGAGGGAGAGGGCATCAAAAGAGGAGGGAGAAGAGAAGGGAATGACAGCCGGAGAGTGGAGGGAGAAGGCAGCGAGTTCTAAGGGGGAAGCTCCACTGTTAGTTGATAAGGAAGTTAGGAAAGTTAAAGTAAAAAGTTGTATTTTTGAAAAGTTAAGTTGTATAATTGATATTAAAAATTTAAAAAATTATATTAATGGAAAAAATATGATAGGGTTGTATTTTTTGTTATTTTTATTTTTTTTCCGTATATTTTTGTAAAAAGCCCTAAACTATTTCACATGATTGGGCCAGCAAATTCACACTCGCACACAAAAATGTATAATGCTTGATTTACAACATGTATTCTATTATGTAATAATACTTTTGCGATCTTTTTTAGACAAAAATAATGAAAATGATTTTTTTCCTTTTTTTCTTGCCTGTTTGCAAAGATATTGAATTAGACTATCGATTTAAAAGAAGCATAAACATTTAAAAATGGGCTTGGACATTGGTTCACAAATAGCTAAGCCTTTTAGCTGAAAAAGCCCATTATTAAACCTATTCATAAGCTGGGCTCTAGCCAGACCTTTGTGATGAAGAGATCAAAAACTCTACCAAATGGAGCCAGTAGAAACCCCTTCATTTTCGCTCTTTTCAAAGTTCAACCTCCTGCACTAATTTCTGCTCTCTCCTTTGGCCGATTTCCTCTTTCAACGCTCAGCGAAAGGCGGAGAGAGTAATCACCCTTCAGCAGCCACACATCAAATCTACTAGTTGAAGTTATTTTTTTATAAGCCGACGAGTATTATTAAAACCAGAGCAATAACAATCGGGAAAAGGCCAAAAACTGCCTCTGAAAAACGTAGCATTACATCTCAAAATTATAAAAGAAGAACAAATAGATAGGCCCGTAAAACCAGAGCCTGTGTAGAAAACTCGACTGGGCATAAAACCCGATCTTGATACCGATCTAAAGCCCCAAAATAACAGCAATAACTCATTTTCTGTAAGTCTTTTACTTTTACTTGGATCTATTTTTTAGCATCATTGTTTTCTTAGATCTGTTGTTTCCCCGTTTTGTTATACTTTTTATTTTGTTGATTAGAGGAGTAAAACTACGCAATCTAGGCTTGCATTTTCTTTTGATCGATTAGATCTGTGAAAAAATAAACTCTTTTTTTCATATTTGATTTCAATCCGATTTGATTTCTCTTTGATCTTTTTTAAGTGTTAACATGTGATGGTTTTATTCTTAGATCTACCGATTCTCAGATCTTTTTGAATTTTTTTTCACGATGTTAGTCTTAATTATATACATGCAGTTAAACTTTATAGATCTGTTTAAGGTACTTAATTTTATTGTAGCTCTGAAGTTCATTTTGTTTTTGTATTGAAAATCCCGTCTTGCATTGGAAAGAAACAATTTTGTTGAGTTTTCAATGCGATTTACAGAGTTTATTATATTTCAGATCTGTTGAGATGTTTTAAAAGTGGTGATAAAGGTTGTTAACAAGATTAATGGGGTTTAAAGTTTATTAATAAGTTATACACATCCTCTCTCTGCCCTGTTTTTAAATATCTTTTTAGCTTCTATTTCTGTTTGATTTTAAGCTATATTTCTTATTTTTAGGAGGTTTATAGAACTGTTATATAGCTACTGTTATATTGGTGTAGCACGTAAATTTTGGTTAATTGAATCTTGATTCCATTAAAGGTGAACAACCTTCTTATTTCTCAAGCAATATGGGATCATTGGCAGCAATACTGGGTATCATCCGAAGTAGTTGTCATTTTAGAGAAAAGTTCTTCAAATAGACGGGGAGACTCAAATGGAGACAGCTTAGCCGTGCACACTGAAGGAATTTTGAGTCATCACGAGCATGTAGATAAACTGGTAAGTATTTCGATTACACTTCAATTGATTGCTACGTTAATGAGATAAATTTATTACTTTACAAGAGTTAAATATTACAAAAATATATTGATGTTATGTTTGATTGTGATTTTTAGAAGTGCTATGGTTGTGAACGGAGTATTGGAGGTGGAGGAACATAATTGGGAGTGTAATTTCGATCAATTGTAGGTTTGGATAACAAGATTTATAAGTCGTCATGCTGTTAAAATTTTTGCCAAATAAATAGTAACTTAGCTACACCTAAAAATCATATTATCGTGAAATATTAATTTGATAAAAGGGCGTTAGCTAGATGGCAGTAAATTTAAATGAAATAATCCGAGAAAAATCTGCTGAATTTTTTGTGCAACTTGGTTTCATATAGACTAAAAAGTATGATTATTATGGATAATGATAGTTTAATATATGTCTGATTTCATGGATTGTTGAGATAAATTTTTTACTGTACAGGAGGTAAACATCATAAAAATAGAGGAAAATCTGCTGAATTTTTTACGAAATTGAATTTAATTTGTTATGCACGAAATGTCTATGGGTAGAAAGCCTACATATCCTGAATTATTTATGCACACCCACACAAAGAGGCATGATGGTAAGACATTCGTTAATACCCACTGCAGACAACTCAATGTATATAAAATTTATACATCAATATTAATTATTTTATGAAAATTTGGCTAATTAATTGTAACTATTGTAATGATAAGAGCAAATACAAGAAACTCTCACTCAACGGCGACAGAGCTCTGAAAGTATTGATAAGAGTCAGATATTTCTTGAAGCAGTTGGTGGTAAGAATAATCATGAAAGGATTTTTGATTTTGGTTCAATTGCAAACACTTTCCATTCGAATACTCTCTGCATCATCTATAGCTGTTTGTAATAAGCGGTGTGAATCTTCTCAGAAAGTCATTCAGCTTGAAAACACACTCATCATGTTGATGGATACTGTAAACCAGTTAAAGAATCGGATTGAAGATTTAGAAATCAAGGGTGCTCAGCAGCCGAATCGTCCTCCTTCACCTTCACCACTTAACTTATTTAACTTAGATTTATAATTTTTAGTTATTGATAGATGACTTTATGTTATTTTTGTCATGGTTTTAATGAATTATTAATTTACTATAATATAATATATTTTCAGGATTTTAATTGTTGTTTATTACAATTTTTATATTATATTATCAATAAGAATATTTTCTTAACTTTCATTATGAGTTTGAATTATATTTATTTATACATAAAAAATTTGATTGAAACTAAAATATTATGCCAAGCTATCATAATTTTTGATGTAAAAAACGTTAATGGAATTTATATTTCGTTGTTAATTTTGATCAATTTACTGAAATTAACTTGATTAGATTTAGCAACGGAATTTGCATTCCGTTGTTAAATTTAGCAACGAAAATGGTATACCGTTGCTAAATTTAGCAACATAAATAAATTTCGTTGCTAAAAAATAACAACCGTCAAAATTGCAACAATTCAGTTGCTAATTTTTATTGTTATTTTATAATTTTCTTGTAGTGTTGGAAACAAAAGAAAATCAGTGCGACTTCTATGAGGAAACGGTCAAGATAGGGACTTTTTGAGGGAAAATAGGAGAAAAAAGGTTAAAAAAGCATGAAGAGAGAGCACA
This sequence comes from Excoecaria agallocha, assembly GCA_037975025.1. NCBI lineage: Eukaryota > Viridiplantae > Streptophyta > Magnoliopsida > Malpighiales > Euphorbiaceae > Excoecaria > Excoecaria agallocha. Next base: position 11,515,797 of record CM075819.1, on the reverse strand, counting down.
TACTTGAGTTACTCAACTATTTATAGGGTTAAGTAATAAAGTTTGAATTTTTTTTTAGTCCTAAGTATATATAGAGTTCTATATCAAGTCAAATTAGGTTAAGTGATTAGATAAAGATAAAATTGGATAAGGAGAAGTTCCCTTATCCCATAAGAATTTGAGTCGTTAGAGGATTGCAATATCTTAGTTCGAGCTTAATTCAACTCTAAACTGTTATGCTATAACCCGAATTATGTGGTTAAATCCAAGTATAACTCGCATGCTCAAACTCGAGCTGTATAATTTAGCCCGATAACCCGACTATTTATGGAGTCTATTTATCACAAACAAATAAATAAAAATAGGGAGTTTTGATTGGAAAAATAAAATAAACTAAAATTAAACAAATAAAGTACAACAAAAATAAATAAAATAAAATCAACAAGTAAACAATTTCAGACAAATTTATATTCTAGATTCCAATTCACTACTGGATAGACTCAAAAATAAATTATAAACAGTATTCAATAAACCAGTTCTAATAGTTAAAGAAGGTTTTAACAACCAATCCTTTCATACTTTGTAAACTAACTAAAAGACGCTCTATGATTAACCCTATCTATTGAACAACCGTAGGAGATGCTCCATACAATTTAATCCAATAATTGCATTAAGAAATAGAAGGGCATAATTTTGACCAATAACATATGACATTTGATTTCATTTAAGCTAGATTATATTCTTCCTTAAAGTGAATTAAACACGTGCTAGGTATCTAATCACCCTAATCTACCACTAATTTTTAGATTAAAGATATAATTGTTGCATATCTAATTAACATGAATGGCAACATAACATCTTAACAATTGCACAACTGGCCACATTACAACAATCAATAGAATAATATTTGCATGAAATCGCAAGAATAATACAAATACTGAAAACAATAAAGAAATAATAAAATTATTTAGATCTCACAAGTAAGAGAACCGGAATTTTAAGTATCCTTCAATTGGAAAATAAGTGTAACTACACATGTGCATCAATGGAAGTTTCGAAAAGAAGAGAACGGCCTTTGGAAACTGCTGTAAATCCATACAGTGAGCACTAGCATTATTACAAAAGAAAAAGTGTTCAAGCAATGATTTTCTTTTTATACTGGCGTCAACACTCTAATAAATACCCTCTAATAAATAGTGGGTCGCTAAAAATAATGGTTAAAGAAGCTTCTAACAATCAATCCTTTTATAATAAAAATGCCCTATGATAAGCCCTAACCACCAAACAATGATACGAGATGTTTCATACAATTTAATTCAATAACTGCTTTAAGAAATAGGAGGATATGATTTTAAGCAGTAAAATAAAACGCTTGATTTTATTTAAACTAGATTATGTTCTTCCTTAAAATGAATTAAATACATTATAAGTATTTAATCGCCTTAATCTATCACTAATTTTCAAATTAAAGAAACAATTATTAAGGATTTAATTGACATGGATGGCAATATAACATCCTAGCAATTGCACATCTAGCTACCTTGCAACAATCAATATAATAATATTGATATGAGATCGCAGAAATAATATAAATATTGAAAGCAATAAAGAAATAATAAAATTATTTAAATCTCATAGGTAAGAGAACTGGAATCTTAATTATCCTTCAATTCGAAAATAAATTTAGCTACACATGTTCATTGAACAATGGAGGTTTTGGAAAGAAGAGAACAGCCTCTGAAAAAATAAATCCTCCATCTTAAAAAAAATAAAAACTTCCATGTAACCTAATAAGAGTCTTAACTAAAATGGAAAAAGAAAAAAATTCTAAGAAATAATTACAATGCTCCTTTCCTATTTAAATTCTTATCTTCTAACTTAATTCCTGAAATTAGCTGTCTCTTAAAAATGAGGAAACAAAAATCATATTTTGCCAAATTTCTAATTCTGGACCTTATATTTCTTGTGTAGGGATGATCACGGGGCGGGATCGGAGAATGGCTTCCCACCTACTGCCCCGCTCAGGGGCGGGGATTCCCTGTCCCCATCCCCTATAGAATTTCGGGGGGAAAGTTACCCTGTCCTCACAACAAAAATATTTTAAAAAAAAAAATTTAATTATAACTAAAATGTAATATTTAACAATTAATTATAATTGAAATATAATATTTAATAATTAAAAAAATATAAATTCAATTATAAATTAAATTAATATAAATTTTAACAATTAATAAAATTAAAATTAAATATAATTTAAAACTAATATATATATATATATATATATATATAATTAATTAAATTTAATTATTAAATTTTGGGGGTAAAAAAATTTCAGGACAGGGATCACAATTTTTGTATCCATCCCGAAATCTAAGTCGGGGAATTATTTTCCCTCCATTCCCACCTCCACGGAAGAAATTTTCAAAAATTTTTCGCCCTATTCGGAGCGGTTTTCCGCCGAGAACGGAGATTTTCGGCCTCATGATCATCCCTATTCTTGTGTCTATAGCTCTGCCTACAAGCCAAGACATAAATTCTCTTAAAAGCTCCAATGCAGCCCAAGTCTCAGGATGACGAATTTAAGCAACATAATTTCTTCTTTTTCATCTCACATTCGAATTAATAACCTGTCAAAAGATAAATTACTAATCCAATCAACCAATTCCAAGCACTCAAAATATGTTTTACTTTTATAATGTTCAATTTTTTTTTGACAGCGGTTAGTGCGGGAACTCATAGGGAAAACTACTGCCAAAATGATTTGGTAGCTTGGCTGATGTAGATGTTTTTCTTTGGCAGATCTGAAGTTTTGATCTGTATATAATTGTTGTGCATTTCAAGGAAAACAGAATTGTAGCAATGGAAAACACCTGATTCAATCCTCCAGGTCTCCGATCTTGACTGCACCGCATAGCCTTGCTTCAGCAATTCCATGGCCTTTTTATGAATTTTCACTTGTTCCTTGTGGCGCATTTCAACCACCAAGTAATTCATGTAAACAGAGCAATTATTAGCACAAAGTTGTTATGAGAACTTCATTTCTTGAAATTGCCAATTCGACACCTGCTTAGTCACATTATTTAAAAATCAAAATATCAAGCCTTCTGATAATTCTCATTTTATATATCTCTTTTAGGGATATGCAAAATTCGATCCGATCCAAGGCATTCGGGTGAAGTTATTCAGATTAATAGGGTCGGTTCGGGTAAAAGGATTTGCAAAACTTCAGATCCGGGTTAAAACCCTCATATACTCGACTTGACCGAATATATATATATATATGTATATTCATTTTGGTCTCCCTTTTCTCTCTTCTTCCTCTCTCTCTGCGTCGATCTCTCCTTCTCTCAACCCTTTCTCCTCTCTCTCTCCCTCTCTCCTTTTTCCATTGATCTCTCTCTATTTCTTCCTCTCTCCTCCCATCGCTCACTCTTTGCTTTCAGATCTCTGTTTCGATGTTCCCTCTCTCTCAATCGAGATCTTTGAAGCTGGGTTTTTTTTTTGGTGTGAAAGAAAAAAAAATTAGAAAATTAGTGTAACAATAAAAAGATTTAGCATTTTGGGGTGATAAAAATGGCATCCATGGGTGCCGTTTTCTGACACGCGAAATCCACATACAAAATTGTTAATTTTGTATTAAAAATGGTACACTATTTCGCCTTTTTTATCAGTGTGAAATGGTGCCGTTTGGAGCCAAGAAAAGGGCACTCAAACCAGTCAAATGGTGGGACTTATGCGTTGGAAAACAGCAAATGACATTGCTGTTTTTTTGTATGAATTTCTGACAATTAATGGACCTGCGTGTTGGAAAACAGCAACAATGGTTGCCGTTTTTCATGCAATTTTTTTAAAAGATAGTCACATCAACAATTTTAAACGTGCTATGAGAATGATTACAGTACTAGTTATTAAACAGGAGAAAAAAATAGCACACGACTTAGTTACCAAAGAAAATAAATACTATCATTTTTTGAAAACAAAATTATTTCATCGAATTATTATTTTATAAAATTCAAAATAAAATTTATTGCATGCATTTTCATTTTACTCTTTATTATTTTATCAATAAAATATTTAATAATTTAATTAATATATTTATTTTTCTATACCTTTTTTTTACTACTTTTATCTTTTTAAAATATTATTGGATAACAGTAACAATTAAAAAATAAATATTTAATTTAAAATGATGATATTTTAGTCCTTTTAGTTTAGTTTTTTTATAAAATTAAATAAAAGTAATGATTATATTAATATTAATTAAATGTGTGTGAAAAATTGATGATCTAATAGGAAAATTGCATAAAAAATGGCAATCGTTGTTATCGTTTTTCAGCACGCGGGTCCCATAATAAATTGTCAGAAATTCATACAAAAAAAGGCAAAATTATTTGCCATTTTTCAGCTCATAAGTCCCACCATCAGGCTTGAGCGTCCTTTTCTTGGTTCCAAATGGCACCATTTCATACTGATGAAAAACGGCAAAATAGTGTGCCGTTTTTTGTACAAAATTAACAATTTTGTATGTGGGTCATGCGTGTCAGAAAACGGCATCCATGGGTGCCATTTTTTATCATCCCAAAATGATAAATTTTTTTACCGTTAGACTAGTTTTCTAATTTTTTTTTTCTTTCACACCAAAAACAAAGAAACCCCTTTGAAGCTTCTTGGTGAAGATGAAGGATTGCTTTCTTACTTTGGACTTTGTTTTTTTTTTTAATTTTTTGATATTGTTTTCTAAATTGTATAAAAGATAAAGGATTGTTTTTTTGATGTTGTTTGATTCGATTTAAAATGGGTAATTTTTTTTATTTTGTCTAGGTTATTGATCTAGTTTTTTTGATCTAAGTTGTACAAAAGATAAAAATAGGTAATTTTTCATTTTTTTAATTTTTTGATCTTCTTTTCATGCTTCACAAAGTCCTCACTGTTGACTAACCCAAACCTTGTCGCTCTCACAGATAAATTCCTTAACTGCTGCCATGAATAATTTCGACTGAACCAATTCAATTCACAGGTTAAAGGTCCAATCTTTTTTTGTGCTGATAAGTTATTTGTGTTTGTTTTCATTCTTGGGTAGCCAAACGGAAAGTTAGGGCTTTTTTTTTAGTGTGATTTTTGAAGTTATAAGCTTTATAATCCCTTTCATTTTTTTTTTTTATGGGTGATCACCAACTTCAATGCTTTATTTAAATTCATGATTTCTTGTGTTTTTTCTTCAGATGGGATTCGGTTCATCACATAGCTAATAATTTGTACTTGTTCGGGTTCTTCGGGTTAAATGGGTCGGGGTCCGAAAAAAATTGGATTAATCGGATTGAGGCCTGAATATAAAATAAGGTAGGGTCGGGTGTAGAAATATGAAAAATTTCAAGTTAATTTGGTTTGGTTCGGGTTGGCCCAAACCCGACCAATGCACACCCCAAATCTCTTTTCCTTAAACAATTTCTGATGTTTATGGTGTCTTTAATTCAGGTTGTTGTTGTTGGTTTTTTTTTTTTTTAACTTGTATCAAATTTTAGACTAAAATTATACCCACAGCCATGAGGGAAGCAAACAGAATTAATTACTCAACTCCACAATTACATCAAAAATTACCTAGAAAAACAAAGGAAAACAACAAAATTAATAAAAACTCACAATTAAGCACGTTGTATTAAGAACTAAAGAAATAGATAGAATTAAGCAATAAACACCCCAAAACTATACAAAACATAATAAATAATTGCACTATATATCACCTGAAATTGAGAGTGTAACGATCGCGTTTAAAAAAAAAATTAAATTTTAAAACTCTTGTTTTCTTCGTCTACTCTATACGTATACTCAATTGGAGAATCACGTTACAAATTTTCGACCATAATTTTCAGGTAATTCATATTTTTAAAACTTTCCATTTTATTTTAATGATTTTAATTAAAATTTCATCCATTTCATTCCCTTTCTCTATTCTAAATTAGGATTTCCGTAAACCAAATTAAAATTTACTTCGCTCATCAAATTGGCATTCTTAGGCAATTAAATTTTCATCTTATGTTTGACTGCATTAAGAAGAATCAGCAGCCAACACTGAGCACTAAAAGTTTGGAGCTGAATCCAACCAAACATAAAGACCAAACTAGGAAGTCGAAGCTCTAACTAAGCAATGAGCTACAGAATTCGCTAATCTTTTAGTAAATGCAAATTTTACATTTGCTAGAGTTCAACATAAACTAATACAATAATCTATAATAAGATCCAAATCAAAATCAAGATGTGAACATGAATTAAGAGTATGAATAATGACTTGAGAATCTGATGTAATAAGCACGCAACGAGGTTAGGACGTAGAATCAAATTGAGGCATTAGATAATTAGCTTTGTGCAAGAGATGAGCATAGTAATTATAATTATGTATATTTAAGTGATTGAATTAAGCATGTGGTTGATTGAAATTGGGATTTGCTTGTTATAATGGAGAATTGTTTAGTATCAAATGAAAGAGTTGAGAATTGTGTTGGCTTACCAAAAATTAGGTGTATTTGTTGGTCTGCAGAAAAGAAAATAAATATATGTGGATAGTTTTCTAATCACAAGGTATCGGGTCTAAATGATGACAAGGCTTGTTGAAAATTGTTAGAAAATGGATACTAGATCTGTGTGACGACAGGGTATACCCAAGGTGGATGTATACAAAGTACCCAAGATGGATGTATATAAAGTGACCGCGAGACCAATGAATACACTCTAGGTAGGTAAGCAGGGCCCTAATAAATATTAAAATTTATGTTGAGTAATAAAAAGGAAAAACCCATACTTTAAACCCTTTATTTTAATAATTTTATGTATTAAATTTCTATATTTTTAAAAATATATATTGAAACTCTAAATTTTTCGAGAAGAACACATTAAATTTAAAATGGACAGTACAAATAACAACTTAACATATGTTTAGTTAAAAGTCTTAATATTTAAACGGAACACTGTTATTTTTGCTATTCGTTTGGACTTAATATATTTTAATAGAATAGTTTAAGGACCTAATGTGTAGTTTTGAAAGTATAGAAATCCAATATTGCATAAAATTAATTTTAAAACTACACATTGAGCTCCTGAACTTTTTGAGTACAATACATTAATAGACAGTACAAATGACAATGTAACACATGCTCAGTTAAAGTCATATGGATTTAAACGGAACGCTACTGTTTTTGTCGTTCATTTATACTTAATGTGTTATAATAAATAAGTTTAAGGACTCAATACGTAAAGTTTAAAGGATTCAATGTATAGATCTGAAAGTATAGAAATTCAATATATTAAACCATTAAAGTTCAGAGACTAAATTATAAGTTTTGTCTAATAAAAATGTATTAATTATTATGTTTTGTGTACCATGAATTTGTTATGTGAATATATATAAATATAATTAGTTATGTTCAATGAGTTGACGACCCTTGCTGAATATTTTTTGGGAACCACTAATAAGAACTAGACATAAGTTAGTTGTTTTAGGATGGTTATCCAAATGGAATGTTGTTGTTTTTGTCGTTCATTTAGGCTTAATGTATAGAATAAATAAGTTTAGGGATTCAATACGTAAAGTTTAAAGGATTCAATGTATAGTTTTAAAAGTATAAAAATTCGATGTGTTAAAACATTAAAGTTCAGAGTTGGCAACTCTTGTCGAATATTTTTCGGGAACCACTAAAAAGAATTAGGCATCAATTAGTTGTTTTAGGATGGTTATCCCAACGGACAGTATGTAAGTCCTGTATTTTGGGAATTAAAAACTCATTAGGAAATTGAATTAGTTATTATTATTTAAAAATAACAATGATGATGTCGAGTCATCAATATGGATTCATTTATCGGAATTGTATTTAATTTCGTCGTTAATTGTGACTTGTTATTGAATAGTAGATTATGGATGAATGATTGTGAATAGCTGATGTATTATTATTATTATTATTATTATTATTATTTGTGATGTGCGTTGGAACTTGTCTGATTTCGGTTGGGTTTTCGAATGTCCGCTTTTAGGGTCCAAGACTAGATGAATCTCATTAAAACTCATAAATTGGCCACTTCACAAAAAATAAAAGGGTTTAGGCCTAATTTATTGTTGATAGTCAACCTGCAAAATCATCTAATGTGAGCTCAAAGAGGTAGGTGTCATAGAGTTGCTACCCAATAGAGCGTTGAAAAATGAATATCGACCTTTTTTTGTGCCCAAATATAAATTGGTGGTCAAGACATCACTATTACTTGGTACCTCGGTTATGTGCTATTTTATAATTGAGTTTTAAACATTAATTCATTGTTCTGTTTCACACGATACATTACTATAAATTAAATGAACACATAAATCAAAAAGTAAAAACGATAAATTAATTAATTAAGTCAACTACTTAAATTATTACAAAAGCAAATCGTCCAACTACAAAAATAGAATAGCATACAAATATCGGTACATTTATTGGGTTGGAAACATTGGTTCCCTCATGCATACTTAAATTTTTTTTTTCTTATTGTGCAATTTTTGGGTTAGAAATTGGACATTGATCCCATTTATTGATAAAAAAACTCCAAATTAATTAGTAAAAATGATTTTTAAGTGAATTTTTCATTTAAATGTGCAGAAAAACGATTTTATTACTACCTATTATATTCCAAAATAAATACATTCAAAATTAATAAAATCAACCTGAATAAAACAAAATAATAGATAAAACAAATGTAAAATAAAATAAACAAATGAAAGAAGAGAATGAACCAATTGGGGGCACAACTCCTGAAACATAATCATCCCTCGAGAAAACTCCAAATGTACATCAAATCAATTGCTCACACAAAGCACAAAAACCAATCAATTAGCATTTTAAAAGAAATATACAATAAACGACAAGTTAAAATAATGCACTTTTGATACCAGAATTTAAATGTGCATACAGAAGTAGAAAAACACTTACGTAAAGACACGAAAAATGAATTAAGAATCAAATATCAAGAAAATGACATAAAGAAAGATAAAAAAAAAGATTTTAAAAAAAGGACATTAAAATAAGCACAAATGGATGCCCCTAAAAGGTGATGGATGGCCTTTACTAGAGAAAAGGACGGGACAGGAAGAAAGCATCGTGATGTCTTGGCTATTGCATTGACAAACAGCCATCTGTGATACTTTGTTCCTGTCTGTCACTAGAGAGATAGATACAGAAGCAAAAAATAATTCCCAAAATTTATCAATACCTAAAAAATGAACTCTATGTAATTCTATAGACCTAAAGTATGTGAGATCTAGAGTACCATCCCTACATCACCTTTTAACTAAATAATGATAAAAATAACAACTAAAACAATATATAAAAACAAGGTACAAGACATGTATTCATGGAAGAAATCACATTCTAATAAACTATTTTCTGGCACACCAATAGATTTGGATCATTATGGCATTTCTAAGAATATGCAAATCTAAATAAACAACATGAAGAAAACATTTATAGCACCATTAAACAATATGCATAAGATGAGGATGAATTAGAGAGAGAGAGAAAGAAAACTTAGAATAATACCTTCAGGAGATATTTTAATTTTGTAATGATAACAACGTTCATCTTTACTTTGATCCTTGATGCCTTGTGCTCAAGAAATCAAAGAGTTTTTGTGTTTTTTTTGGTTGAAAGAGATCTAAACTCTTGTTCCCGAGAAGAGAAAATTAGTTTTTCTCTTAAGAAACCTTGTTCTTTTTCTTTTTCAAAAAATCCCCCCTTTTAAAAATACTAATTTTTGGCTTTTATACCTAAAGAGATTAATCTCATTCCAACTCTAACTTTCTAGATATATAGGGATTAAATCCCCTCCAAATCCGAGAAAATCTTCAAATCATCATTATCTTTCATTTTAAAAACTAGAAAACGTGAAAATTTTAGAAATACACTCATAGATGGGCATCCATCATGATAGACAACTGTCCCTCATGCAATTCCTCTGAAATTACAAAAATGCTCATAATCTGACTTGGACAGTAGGAAAGTGGTCACAAACAATTATCCCTCATATGACAGACGTCTGTTGTCATAACCAAAGGCCAAATTCAAGGTTTTTGATGCTCTTTTGTGAAAACCACAAAGGTCGAAGCTTTGAGAATTGCATTGTCTACAGCTGGCCCTAATTTTAAAAAACTGGTGTACTAGTGCCAATGTGAGCCAAAATTCAGAGTAAAGAAAAAAGACGCGTACTTGAGGCATCAAATTTCTGGTTAATTATTTTAAAACATGTACCATCTAAGGCTAGTCTCTTGATTGGGTAGTTATCGTTAGCTTGTCGACGTTTTAAGCCTTAGTTGGGTAGTTGATATCAGTTTGTTTATATGCTAACCCTTGGTTGGGTAGTTACCATTAGTTTGTTAATGTGTAACCCTTGGTTGGATAGTTACCTTCAGCTTATCGATATGTTAACCCTTGCTTAGGTAGTTACCATCAGCTTGTTGATGCGTTAACCCTTGGTTGATTGTCTGATTAGCGCTAGCTTGTCAGCATGCATAATCGAGATGAGTTGAGTGTATCTGACTAATGCTAATTTATCAGCATGCAGAATCAAATAGTACTTATTATATTTGATTAGTGCCAGCTTATTGGCATGCAAAATCAAATAGGACTGTAGGATGGTTGGTTGGTGCCATTTGTAGGCATACCTAACCTTGCAATTATGGTGGTTAATGCCGTCTGTAGGTCTACCCCCATTGAACAATTTTTATTGGAAAATTTCAAGCAAATATGAACTTGTGAGGAGTCACTAGCATGTGCTTGAAAGTCTTGCTCTTTGTATCTTGGTCTACTTTAGACACACTATAGAATAATTCTCTGCATCATCATTGGAAGTCAAAACAACCTTCTAAATTATAGGCCTATCTTGAAAACACTGCAATATAATTCTTTCCCTCATCATTGAAAGTTAAGACAACCTTTTGGACTATTCCTCTTTTAGTATGCTTCAGTTTTATACATCTTGGCTTCAGCCATGTGTATCAACCACTGGTTCTAAAGGAGGTAGGGATGACTTCTAACTAATTCCCTAAAATCCTTCAAAATTTAAAAATATCCATACTTCTCCATTCCACTCCCATTCATAAATACTATATCACTTTGATCCAATTTAGTGTAGGCATTATCGATAAGTTTCTCCATTCCATAAGTGAACAATATGTGTACTTTGGGTCTTGAGAGGGCTTTGAGTACCTGTGGGAAAATGATTGGTTAATCATTCATTTTGTCTTATCATTTTATCTTTTATTTATCAAATTATTATCTTAATCATCCATTTTTTATTGATTTATAATGCACTTTTGTTGTTTCCAGATGTGTTAGACATAAATACAACATAAACAAGTTATAAGGAAAATGCATAAATCGAATAAATACATATGGTGAGCTAAAGGTTTAGAAGGTCTGGATGGTGCCACTGCATGCAGTGGTGCCGGTGACTTCTCGTCCTATTGTATGACCTAAACTTTAATCTGATCAGTGCAGCGGATAGTGGCTACAAGATTTGTCATATCACCTCCGCTAGGCGCTCTAGACTCTGGCCTTAGGCTCTTTAACACTACTCTAGAATGCTGCTCCTAGGTACCTTATCAAGTCATTCCTCATGTCCCTGATATATCTCCTAAGCTGCTCATCTATCTCAACCACAACCTGTCTCCCCCTAGGAACCTCAACCTCAATGCAGTTTCTTTGCTCTCTAATTTGGGTGAAAGAATCATCAGCCACCAATAAAGACTTATCAAATCCCTATCTTGTAGTCACTAAATTAGCTCTGATACCTTGTACAGATTGTACCAAAGTCAGTACCAACTGCAAGGTCTGATCCTGTCTCATAATAGCCTCGTTTATAGCAGATAGCCTCCCCAAGATACACGTCAAGTAATAGGGCTGATGTCGACTGCACTGGTAGTAGAATAGTGAAATTAGATGCCCCTAGGTGGCCCCGTATGGTAAGTATCTCCCCAACCTCATAGTTGGAGATTGCCGGTGTCTAATTAGTAATCGTGGGTGTACTGGTGGCTAAGGTGACCCACTAAGGAGCTCGTTGAGGTGTACATGTCCATCTCATACTGAGCTAGCAATACTGGAGGTGTTTGTGGTAGTTGAGGCTGGTCCTGATCCACCCTCTATTAGTGGCTTTGGACACAATGGGATCCAGGCCATAACTCTCTCTAGTTTCAAGGACAATTCACAACCTATACTGGCCCTCTCGTCTAGGAACCTTGACCATCTTTATAGTGATGGTATTCTGCATGTCAACAAAGATGTCCTCCTGGAGTGGTCGATCGAATGTCCTTTCATCTGCCCCTAAGTCTACTGGTAGTCAGGTTAGGCACATAGCCTATAAGTAAGCGATATTGACTGCATTGATCGACCTAAGACTACCCCCTCCTCAGTGTTGACCTCTAGTAACCCCCGTATTGTAAAATAGCATAGAACTCCCTGGTGACGTTGGGATAAGTCTAGAAAGCTGGTGTTAGAAGTGTTGTCCATCTCGCAGCGGCTAGCAACCCATCGACCTCCTTAATCATCCCCATAGTCTGGAGGAATTGTCCAAACATGAAATGGCTGGATCTGAATAGCCCATACCTATCAGCCTGTCGAGAAGTCATCCATTCTGGTGAGGGTGGAGCCGGTGTAGCATGTGTGCTATATATAATTAACTTAGGTTGCAAGCATGCACATCAATGCTAAACAACCTGCATAAAAATGCGTGTTAAGCCGCAATACAAATTTACAATTAGGCCCGCTATTGGGCAATCTAGCAAATATGCACGATAATTGAGGCAAATTATACATTCTAAATATCTACAGAATTCTAACGAACCATCACCTTTTCTTGTGCTTGCCCCTGCACAAGAAAAGCATTTTCAATTCAAATTATTTCGTGCTAATGCTTAAAGCGGCAAGTCAAAAGACCCATCACCTTTTTTTATTTATCACAATTTAATTACAACATGCTAGGGCTAACTTTTAGTCAACATTCTTTGATGTGTCGTCCATTTTAAGCATAATAAATCCATACAACTTATCTACATTGATGCGTTATTAAGTTAAAAAAATTCACAAACCGTTTTAAGCACACTTACCTAGTAAAAATCAAAGCGTTATAAAATAACAAAATTCACAAACCTAACTTAGTCAAATTCCTATGGGTAGTAGCGAAAGACAAAAAAGAAAAATAAGCCAATTCTTACTTGAAGTGCAGAAAGTGTAATGAAACAAGAAATAAACTGCCACCCTAAGATGTGTGTCACCTCCAAGAGAATTGCAAATGGTGGTTATAAGAAGTGGGGGAAAAGAAGAAGAGGCATTTATTTTTCGAAATTTTGGACAACAGACGAACAAGGCATAATTTCCTAGGCCATGTCATATTTGGGGATGGCGGTTTATGCGTGATCCTGCAAAGCAAAGGCAATATTATGAAATATAGGGGGGTGGTTGTAGTGTATATATTCATACCCCTTCCCGGACCGAACTCTAGCCTCTGGCCGAGCCCAATCTAACCTAACCTACTTAATAACCTAAAATATGTTAATCTTAAAACCCCCCTAAACCTTAAATCTAAATCCGCACAAAACTACCTCTGGCTTATTTGGCCCGTCCCCTTCCCATTCTCGAATCCCTGACCCTGGCCGGGCTGACCAGGCCACCTAGCCTTAGCCCTAGCCCTATCCCTATCCCTATCCCTTTTCCTCCCCTTCCCTAACCCCCCACACCCCCTTTAAATCCCACAAAATTATCTCAAATCGAAAACCTAAACTTGAATTCTAAAAAAATTCTAAATCCTTACAAAAAAAATTTGTTTTTTTATTTTTAACAATAAACTAAAACTTTTTAATTTTTAATTAACAATAAACTAAAAACTAGGTAAAAAGTCTAAAATCTAGCTCTGGCATAGAAAAGATTTTCCCTAAAGCAGCATACTTTTCACTTTTTACACTTCTGCAAACCCTTTGTTGCATATTCTAAGATACTCGTTTCGTTTCTGCAATAACATTGAATTAAATCATATTTTAGCAATTTTCAAGCATTTTCCAATACTTTTTTGAAAGAATTAAATCATAATAGTTACCAACCATACAAATGCAATGGTTGATATGATGAAGATGAATTTAAACTACAACTTCCCTGCGAAGCTGGTGTTCTACTTGTGATTGCTGCAACTGGATCTTAAACCTCATCTTCTCTGCCACGTTATGGTTTCTCTATTTCAGATGGCACACAGTTTCCAGTGGTTAGGCAAGTGCCAATAGAAAATTCCAAATGAACCATGAATGTCATTCAACATAAATAGAGAAAAAAAAAAAAAATCAAAACCCCATTATTTCAAAGTAACGAGGAAAAACATATTCTCTTTCCTTATTTCCGGAGAATCAAAGGAAAGAAAGAGAAAACAAAAGAGTAGTTTGTACAACAAAACACAAAGGATAAAAAACGAATTACCTTCTCCTGCATAAGGGTCTCGCCATACGAGAGAAACAGGGAGAGAGAGTTTATAGATAGAAAGATAGTAAATGGAAGAAAGAGAGATTTTGGTGGAGAAGAAGAGGAGAGACAGAGAAGGAAAAGAAAACAAAAAGAATAAAAAAAAAAACAGAGATTATCATATGAAAGCAGCAATTAAAATTGTTGTGGGAGGGAAGCTTTTAGAGAGAGAAAGAAAATAAAGAGAAGAGAGAGATTTGGTGGAGTCCAAGAGGAGACAGAGAGAAGGAGCCTCTTCTTAAATAATTAACGGTCCATTATTTAAATAATCAACGGTCTTCTTAAAATTGTTACAACGATCGATTTGCAACGGCAAAAAATATTTCTATTTTTGGAGTCTTTGTATTTAGGCAGAAGCGCCTTTTATTTTATTTATTTATTTTTTTGATCGAAGGTAGAAGCGTCTTCTGTTGGAAAAAGAAGATCCCAGGTATAAAAGACTTAAGGCTATAAGAAGATCCCAAATTGGAAGGGATCTCATTTTATTCTGCAATTTTGGTGCTTAACCCAGGAGAGTTTTTCAGATGATGCTCAACTGTATTGCTGCAGGACTTCATGTCATATTTTCTTGCTTCGGATCACTCCATAGATGGAAACCCAGTTGAGGTTTTTACTTATGTATGTGAAGTTTGGGAGTCAAAAGCGGTACCAGTCATGGTTTGCCAAGAAGTTTCTTTTTGCACCAGTACTATGCGGTGCACATCGTCCATTTAATGAAATTATCCAGTCAGACATCATTCTTTTCGTAATTAGCAAATGCCATTGGAGTTAGAAGCACAAATCTAACTTCTTACTTCATTTTTTTGCTGTATCTTTGGAAAACTTAATTCCTTTGTTTGGTAATTACTGCATTCGTTTTCCCTAAATTGGTATTCTTTAGCGTTAAATTAACTTTTTATTCATTTTGATCCTTAACTCCTCTTTTATTGTGACATCGCATAAGCATTTCGTGCCCAGAATGTGGAAAGTGCCAAATCCCGGCTTAGTCTCTGTGCTGAAGACATCGTGTAGTAAGAAACATCAGGCAACACTTCAGAGTCATGGGGGGGGGGGGGGTTCACATCTTGTGCTGTTTTGGGCATGCTTTGTGATTGCTGGTCAGTTTTGTTTCTTTGCCTTCATTATTTTAGAAAAATTCTTTCCGAAGTGATTTGGAAACAAAACTACAAGTAGGAAAAAGAGAGCTGAAAATTTTTTAAGCTTAATAACTTGCGTTATAAATTGATAGTTTGAAGGATTAATTTTTTGATAAATATATAGGTGGTGTTCTTCTCCTGAGCAATAATTCCTGAGAGCAAGCGGACTTTCTAAAAAATAATTAATTTGAATGATATAGCAATTCCTTCCATGTTCTATGAAAGCAAAAAGTACAAGGAAAAATTAAGATTACAAGTCCATATGACTTTGCCCTCTGGCATGCATATTTTCCCGCCTTGTGCTCTAATTCTGTAAACACAAGTATAGCCTTATTCTTGGAATAATTGAGATCGCTTTGCTTAATTATCTCTTACTGACTATTAAGAAAGCTTGCTGATGGTTTGAATATACTGTACTGTTTTTTAATTCTCATGTGTGGGTTTAGTTAATTTGAATTTTTCATAAAACCATTGTTCTTGAAAATTCTTCTGGTTGATGCCCCCATTTCTAAAAGCATAATCCCATTATGTGGAATTTTCTATAAGCATAATCACAGATTTATTCAGCTCAAGAATACATAGATTTTATGTTGATTTTTTACAAACTGCAGTTCTGTTTTCTACCCTGGTTGTTGTTCAAGCATATCAGCTCTGTGGATTTTACCACAGTTTGAAGAAGAAAACTGCCAAGACCGTGCCTACAAAATGTGGTTCGCCTTCTTCAAAAGGTTTGCTTTATTTTGTTTTCTAATTTAATGTAAGTGTTTGAAGTATGGATTCTTAATGTATTGAAGATATAAAAAAGGCCTTATTTTAAATGAAAATCCTCTCAAGAGTTTTTTTATTTATAGTAATATCCAATAATCTGGAAAAAGGGGAAAGAGCAATTCTGTTTCAGAATTCCAGACCGTGATTGAGCATATTGAGTTAGTTCTTAAAAGAAAAGCATGCTGCAGGGAATAATAGATAAATTGTGATCTTGGGTCTGCAGCCTATGTTGTGAATCGATTGAAACTTCACTGTGATTTTGAACATGGGAAATGCATAACCTTATTTTAAATGAAAATCCTTTCAAACACACACACACACACACATATATATATTTCTTTAACCTATCATACAAGGGTTTTGCGAGAAGGTTTAATGTTTGGACAGAAATAAAAAACAATTAAACTTTCTAAAAATCTTTGGAGCTGGGTTTTGTCCAAAATTTTATCAGGAAATTTTTTCTACAAAAATTAAAGATCTCTCAATTGAAGTAATTGTTCCATAAGTAATATAATGACCTAAGAAACGAATTTTTGTTTGAAAAAGATAGATTTTCATTTTAGAAACTCATAAGGCGATTACCAATCATCCCAAAAGCTATAGCTGATGGGAGAGGCGCTACTTTATACTTAAGGCACCGAATCACCCCATCGAGGCGCTAACGAGGATCTTGCCTCCACTCCCTCCCCCCATCGTGTATGTGAAGGGCATCCAGGTCACGACCCTATTACATCCGGGCAGGTACGCTCTGGCAAGATTTACACACTTTACAAGGGAGCTTTATTTCTCGGCACTTACCGCAGGTTTGGTTCGAACCCATGACCTCGTGTGGAGTTGGCTCTAATACCATAAGGCGCTTACCAATCCTCCCAAAAGCTATAGCTGATGGGAGAGGCGCTACTTTATACTTAAGACATCGGATCACCCCCACCGATGCGCTAATGAGGATCTTGCCTCCACTCCACATAAGGCGCTTACCAATCCTCCCAAAAGCTCTAGCTGATGGGAGATGCGCTACTTTATACTTAAGGCACCGGATCACCCCCACCGAGGGCTAACGAGGATCTTGCCTCCACTCCCTCCCCCACCATGTATGTGAAGGGCATCCAGGTCACGGCCCTATTACGTCCGGGCAGGTACGCTCTGGTAGGATTTACACACTTTAACAGGAAGATTTATTTCTCGACACTTACCGTGGGTTTGGTTCAAACCCGTGACCTACCATAAGACGCTTACAAATCCTCCCGAAAGCTATAATTGATGGGAGAGGCGCTACTTTATACTTAAGGCACCGGATCAACCCCACCGAGGCACTAACGAGGATCTCACCTCCACTCCCATAAGGTGCTTACCAATCCTCCCAAAAGCTATAGTTGATGGGAGAGGCGCTACTTCATACTTAAGGCACCGGATCACCCCTACCAAGGCGTTAACGAGGATCTCGTCTCCACTCCCTCCCCCACTATGTATGTGAAGGGCATCCAAGTCACGACCCTATTACGTCCAGGCAGGTATGCTCTAGCGGGATTTACACACTTTACCAGGGAGCTTTATTTCTTGGCACTTATCGCGGGTTTGGTTCGAACCCGTGACCTCGTGTGGAGTTGGCTCTGATACCATAAGGTGCTTACCAATCCTCCCAAAAGCTATAGCTGATGGGAGAGGTGCTACTTTATACTTAAGGCACCATATCACCCCTTTTAATAATCATTTTTGAATTATTTGCTGTAGAAAGTTTTCATTCATTTTTTAGCAAATCTTTTTGGAACAATACCATTTTTTAAGCAATTTAAATCTGCATCGGTATCAAAAGGAGCAATTGTTTCAATTTAAAAATTATCTAAAAAAACAAGTGTTATTTTAATCAGATATTTTCTGCTAGTAATAGTTCTTAAAACAAACAAGAAATTCTCTGGAATTGTCTTCAGGTTTTCAATCTCTTTTCTTTTGTTTTCAAAATCTTCTTCTTCTTCATCATAAGAGTGTTCTTCAGTTTCTTTTTGTTCAGTATATTTTGAAACTAACTGTTGAAGAAGATCAAATTCAGATTGTTGTTTTTGTTTGAGAATTTTTAACTCTTGTTTTACTATTCTAATTTCTTCTTGAAGTGACTGGATAGTAACATAAGGTTTTTTCTGTGATTTTGCTCCTAAGATTTTTGTCAAATCGTAGGGGTTTGTTTTAACTAAGGCTGAGTTGGAGGGTGAAGGGGATTTAGGTGTCTTTCCTTTAAAAGATTTTAAGAGTTTCTCTATAATTTCCTTTTGAAGTTTTTTTTATCTTATATTTATTTTACCAAACCTGCGAACCAACTCCACAAGAGGTCATGGGTTCAAACCAAACCCACGATAAGTGCCGAGAAATAAAGCTCCCTGGAAAGTGTGTAAATTTCGCCAGAGCGTACCTGCTCGGGTGTCCTTTGGTATTAAAGCCTAGGGGGGTGGTAGATCTATATAGTAACTTTTTCATATTTTTAAAATTAATTATTTTCTAAAAATATTTTGAAATATTATCTGGGTAAATGGTTAGTTGCAGGGTAGTAAGTCCCGTGTTAGCTGACGGATAGGCGTTTAGGGCTGTAAATCCATTGTAAGGTTATCCAGGTGAGACATAAAAAATCTTTTCAAAAAAGAATTAATTTTTAAACTATGAATAATTTATTTTGTAGAACTACTTCTTTATCTAGTTCTTTTACCTCAAACTCTTTGGATCTCGGATCACAAAGATCAAATGTTGTAAATAGTGAAGAAATCGCTATAGAAGATTTTCAAAAATCCATAAACAATTGAAAAATTCCAAAAATAAAACGAGATCAGGTTTATGAGAACAATCTTTTTCAAAAACTCATAAAAACTGATTTCATTATTAAAACAGAAGAACGAGGAGTTAAAATCTCAAAACCATTTGAAACTATTCATCTTCTTTCTCAAAAAACCCTACAAAAACACATAGATAGAAAATATGAATACATTTATATAGGTCTTGTTCAAGTAGGAATAAAACCTCTAACAAGAGAATGATTAAACACCTCAATTCTTTGTGTTTTGCGGGATGCGAGATTTTTAGATTTTAAAGATGAAATTATAAGCTCAGTTGAGTTGAGTCTTTTTCAAGGACCGATCTCATTTGAATGCTCACCAAATATTTCATTATCTCTTGCAGATCCAAACATTTTGAAATCTTTGGTTTTACAAATTAAAACTCATAATTACAAAATGCTGGAAGGATTTGTTCCAGTAGCTATTATTTTTAGAATACATTATAAAGCAATATTTTCTGCTTTTACCTCTGTAAAAAATATTACAAAAAAGGGTGAAACCTTATTTTACAAATGGATTTATCCAGAGCAAATACTATTATTCCAAAAAGCATACTTTGGAAAGATATTGATCTTCCTAAAGAATGGGTTTTAGAAGGAACAACTAAACCAGAATCTCCTGAAAAATCTAAACCAAATATTCGTTTAAGGGAAATTACTCAGTTGATGATGGAAAGGTAAAAATAAGTTTTTTAAGAACTTTCAGCTGTCGGTTCTCTGACTCTGGTTCCTCTACTAGTATTGTAAACATTGGACGAGCTTCAAAGCTCCCCTCAGTGATTCATCTCCCTGATAGGGAAGAAGATTTTTCAAAACCAAGATTTTCTTGTTCTAGCATTCCAAGTGCATCTTTTCAAAACGTTGATTATTCAACAACATTTCCTCACCAGGTCTACACTAGATCACAAGTTTCAAACGAGGAATCACAAAAAAGTCTCTCCACCTACTTCACCGTCTTTTTCAACAGTAATAGAAAATATTATAAATGAGTTAAACATTATTGAAAAAGAATTTGAAGTAGACAAAACATATTTGCATAAGGATTTCTATTCAAAAGAAAATCTAGAAAAAAGAATATGGTTCTTTAAAAATTTTTTAGAAAAGAGAAAAGAAATTCAAGAAAAATATTATGAATTTGTTTTTGAAAATAAAACGCAAATTCTATTCTTTGATTAGTTTGAAATTTATGCTTTGCAAGAAAAAATTTCATATCCATTTCAACAAAAAACTGTTAATCCTATAACTTCTAAAAGTAAGGATACAAAGTGGGAAATGTCTGATGGTAGAAAAATACAGTCAACACATCCGGAATTATGACATATAAAAATAGCACATTTAAACCAAACAGTAGAAGCTAGTCCTTACAAAACTCCGAATGAAAATATGGATAAGGATATTAAAAATATTATTCAACAAAATAATTTTACAAATACTCATCTTAGTACAATTACAACATAATTAACTAGGATGGAGGAATACCAAAAAACTTCTATAGTTTCCCCTATTGAAACCACATAATCCAAGTTAAAAAACCCGATCTTTAAATCTTTTCAGGTATCCAAGAGTAGTAAAAAATTATTTAAGAATGGTAAATCAAAATTTACTCAAGCCTTGAAAGACCAGTTAAGTAGGATAAAATCATCCTCTACTTATGCTCCCATGGTTGCACAGGATACCTTAGATAAAAACAAAACGGTCAGCATCTTAGATCAGATCTTTAACTCTGAAGAAAGCCAAAAATAGAAGTTGTCCAGAATCAATTAGCCATGAAGTTCACCTTCACCCTTGGCTATGGTAACTGCTCCAAACTTAGGATTAAAAATAGAACAAACGTATTATCTCAGTCCAAATTCAATGGCTCTACTGTCTATGAATGGAACATAAATGGTATGTCTGAGTATAATATTCTTAGTCTTCTGCAACAGATGACAATGGCATCTAATGCTTATAAAATCCAAATAAATACCCCTGATAGAGCCATAGCTAAACTTTTGATAGTAGATTTTTTAGGTCAGTCAAAAGGCTGGTGGGATTTTCATCTTACCGAGCAACAACAGTTAGAAATTTTAGGTGCTATTCAAACAACAAAGGAAAAAACTCCCATCCTCGATGAGTTAGGAAACCCTATTCCAGATGCAGTAGCAACACTAATCCACACAATTAGTTTGCACTTCATAGGAGATCCATCTCATTTAAAAGACAAAAACGTAGAACAACTTTCAAACATTAGGTGTAAAAAGCTTTTTGAATTTCAAAATTATAAAAAATACATTTCTAACAAGGGTAATGCTTAGAGAAGATTCCAATCAACCATTTTTAAAGGAAAAATTCTTAGCAGGATTACCAACACTTTTAAGAGAAAAGGTTAGAAATAAAATCAAAGAAACGTTTGGAATTAATCAAATCCCATATAATCATTTAACACATGGAGAATTGGTTAGTTTCACTCAAAAGAAAGGATTAAAAGTCTGTCAAGATTTAAAACTTCAAAGGCATTTAAAAACAGAAATGAAGAAAACACGACAAGAACTAGGGTCGTTTTACAAACAGTTTGAAATTCCTACAGGAAACCAAACTAAAGATTGTGGACGTCCTTGCTCAAAATCCCACAATAAATTTCACAAAAAATCTTGAAAAAGATTTTCCCCAAAACTAAATAGAGAAAACTTCTATAGGAAATCTAAACCCAAAAAAAACTATAGAAAACAAAATCCAATTAAAAAATCTTTTAAGAAATATGATAAAAAAAATAAGTTGTTTGCTACAATGTAATCAACCTGAACATGTTTCAACATATTCTAGGATAAACAAAAAATTTCATGAATTACAACTAGAAGATGAAATAAAACAAAAAATTTCATTACTTTTAGTTAAAACTTCAGAAGAAGAAACTCAAACAGATTTATCTGAAGAAGATAATTCTATTGAATTTGATGATTTAGTAACGTCTAGCTCAACAGAAAATGATTCTGATTCAGAATCACAGAAATCTATTAATGTTTTAACAAAAGATCAAGAGTTAATGTTTGATATTGTAAAACAAATATAAGATAAAAAACTTCAAAAGGAAATTATAGAGAAACTCTTAAAATCTTTTGAAGGAAAGACACCTAAATCCCTTTCACATTCCAACTCAGCCTTAGTTAAAATAAACGCCTACGATTTGACAAAAATCTTAGGAGCAAAATCACAGAAAAAACCTCATGTTACTATCTAGTCACTTCAAGAAGAAATTGAAATAGTAAAAAAAGAGTTAAAAATTCTCAAACAAAAACAACAATCTGACTCTAATCTTCTTCAATAGTTAGTTTCAAAATATACTGAACAAAATGAAACTGAAGAACACTCTTCTGATGAAGAAGAAGGAGATTTTGAAAACACAAGAAAAGAAATTGAAAACCTGGAGACAATTCCAGAGGATTTCTTATTTGTTTTAAGAACTGTTACTAGCAGAAAATATCTGATTAAAATAACATTTCTTTTTTTAGATAATTTTCAAATTGAAACAATTGCTCTTTTTGATACCGGTGCAGATTTAAATATCTTAAAAATAGTATTGTTCCAAAAAGATTTGCTATAAAAATGAATGAAAAACTTTCTGCAACAAATAATTCAAAAATGATTATTAAAAGCAAAACTGAAACCACCATAAAAAATGGTTTCGTTTCAATTAAAATTCCTTTTGTTTTGTTAGAAAATATAAATCATAGTGTCATCTTAGGGACTCCATTTATCAATATGATAACTCCCTATTTTGTAAACTGTAATAGCATTTCTTTTAAAGCTAAAGGAAATAAAATCGTTTTCCCTTTCATCAAAAAACCCAGAACAAGGAATTTAAATCTTTTAAAGGCCTGTTTTTTTTACAAAAATGAATTAAATTTTTTAATTCAAGGAAAACGAAAATATCTTCAATTTTTACAACATGATGTTTTATTCTCTAGAGTCTAGAAGAATTTGGAAACTAAATTCATCCAACAAAAAATTCAGAATTTTAGAAATAAAATTGAAAATAAAATTTGTTCAGATTTACCAATTGCTTTTTAAGAAAGAAAACAACATATGGTGGATTTACCATATGAAAATGATTTTTCAGAAAAATTAATCCCAACAAAAGCTAGGCCAATTTAAATGAATCATGAACTCAGAAATCAATGTAAAAATAAAATTCGTGAATTACTTTCTAAAAAAATTAATTGTCAAATCCAGGTCTCCTTGGAGCTGTGCAGCTTTCTATGTAAACAAAAACTCAGAAATAGAAAGAGGAACACCGAGACTTGTGATCAATTATAAACCTCTAAACAAAAAATTAAAATGGATTCGATATTCGATTCCAAATAAAAAAAGATCTTTTACAAGGTTTACATTTTGCCTTAGTCTTTTAAAAATTTGATTTGAAATCAGGATTTTGTCAAATTCAAATTGAACCAAAAGATCAATATAAAATGGCTTTCATTGTTCCCTTTGGTCAATATGAATGGATAGTAATGCCATTTGGACTAAAAAATGCTCCCTTAGAATTTCAAAGAATATTGAACGATATTTTCGCGCCTTATTCAAAATTTTTCATAGTATATATAAATGATATTTTAATTTTTTAAACTCTTTGGAATAACATTTTAAAGATTTAAAAACTTTCTTCATGGTAGCAAGAAGAAATGGCTTAGTAGTTTCTAAACAAAAATCTCTCTTTTCCAAACAAAAATTCGTTTCTTAGGTCATTATATTACCCAAGTACCAATTACTCCAATCGAGAGATCTTTAATTTTTGCAGAAAAATTCCTGGTAAAATTTTGGACAAAACCCAACTCCAAAGATTTTTAGAAAGTTTAAATTATGTTTTAGATTTCTATCCAAACATTAACCTTCTCGCAAAACCCTTGCATGATAAGTTAAAGAAAAATTCAGTACCTTGGTCTGATGAACACACTAGAGTTGTTCAACAAATCAAAAATAGGTAAAAAAGATCCCATGTTTGCATCTTGCTGACCCTTCAGCATTTAAAATCATAGAAACAGATGCTTCAGACATAGGATATGGGGGAATATTAAAACAAAAAGTCAATGGCAAAGAATGCATTGTTCAATACACATCAGCACACTAGAATGATTGCCAAAAGAATTATCCAACTATCAAAAAAGAAATTCTTTTAATTGTCATGTGCATTCAAAAATTTCAAAGTGATTTACTTAATCATAAGTTTTTACTCTACATTGATTGTAAATCTGCTAAAGAAATTTTACAAAAAGATATTCAAAACATTGCATCAAAAAAGATTTTTTTCCAGATGACAAGCAACTCTTAGTGTTTTTGACTTTGAAATCGAATTTATTTAAAGAGATAAAAACTCAATTCCAGATTTTTTGACTAGAGAATTCCTACAAAATAGGTCCTGAGTGAATTCCCAATATGCCGAGAAAATCCAAAAAAGGAAAAGATAAAGAGGTCCTAGAGGACTCACAAGAGAAAAATCCAAAACCAACTATCTCCACTGCTGTTCCAGTAAAATCTTGGGCCCAAGCGATCGAAGAAGGTGAAGAAAAGGCCAAACAACAAGCCCAAACGATCCAAAATTGGATCCAAACTATTCAAAAGGACCCATAACTAAAAATCTGGTTCCAAAAGGCCCTAGAAGACGAAGAAGCCCTAAAACCTCAAAAAGAAGAAAGGCTTCAAGCTCTAAAGGCTTTCTCAGAAATTGAGGCCTTAAAAGCAAAAATTACAAAAAAAGAGGCCTTCATAAGTAAAAACCTAAACTCTGTTGCAAAAATCAAGAAAGGAGAGTCTTCGACTCCAAAAATCCTTTCTTAATGTTCTTCAAAAACATTGCAAGAATCATCTTGCAA